>JAHBCN010000090.1:824442-944442 GCA_019359885.1 Listronotus oregonensis
ATTTTTGGTTTTGTAATAAATTTTGGTCAAATTATTCTGTTTTAATTTTAAAGGGAAATTTATATTTTTTAAGGAAAAAAAAGAAATTATAAAAAAATCTCTAATATTTAATTATTAAAAATTGTTTATTAAATGTATTTAAAAAAGTTAAAATATCACTGTCCGTTTAAATTTTCTACTAGTAAAAAACGTTTTTTTTAATAAAAAATCAAAAGAATTGACAATCTCTACTTAAGAAAAAGTTTAGAGGTATTAACATTTGTATCTCACTAAGCCCAATACTTTATTTTGCTCCTCCTAAAAAATTCTAAACAATATTTATTTAAACCTTTTTCCTTTCCTGTAAAGCTATGCTACGTAACTTTTTAACTAAAATTTACCACAAACATCATAAATAAGGGTTGTTTTTATTTGGTAGGTTTCATCTGTGCGAGTTTTTACCATATAGTATTCCTAAAACTCTAAAAATTTATGAACAGGGACCTCAGTTTTGGGTCCAAAGGTCCGGGTCATTGGGATAACAGAAATAAAGATAAAATAGGTATTTTAATATTCTAGTGTTGTAAACCCTATATTTTTAATATATTTATCACACTGCGTTACATAATTCTGGTATCTTGAAAACTAAGACACATTTTGTATTAATAGCTCTTATATTGTATAGGTAATTTGCCAAAATATTTTTACCGTATACAGGGTGTAAAAAGTATAATGCTCACGATTTTAATGGGCGGTAGTGGAGCTCAAAACTAATCAAAAAGTTTGTATGACATACATGTGTGAAAATTTAAGAGATTTTCGTCTAAACGATGTCAAAGTTACGAACTTTGAAAGCAATTATTCCTGAAAACCTTAACTAGTGGAAACTTTTTTCTTAATCGCTTATTAGTAGATTTATTTGCTAATAAAATAAACTAAGTTTTAAATGTGTCAATCTACAAATAAAAAAAAATAAAATAATTTTTATTCCAGTTAACAATTTAAAAAACAATTGGCATCAGAGCTACCCCATAGACTATTGCGTAAAGTCAGTTGTACAGGGTCTTTGATTATATTTACGTCGCCTCTGGAGCCTTTATTTTTATAGATCGAAAAAAATGTTTTATATAAAAATTGTATGATTTTCCATATTATCTTTTCAAAGTATCAGTGAAAAAATATCTCGATAAGAAAATGGAAAAATATAGGCAACTTCATCTTTTTAAATGGAACACCCTGTATATTATGCGCTGCAACGAAGATCTTTTTTTCTGATTTCAAATATATATACATTGATGATATTTGGGTGAACCGTTTTTGAGATATTTAAGCTTAAATTATAAATAAATTGCAAAAAAATTTCATATTGCTATCAAGAAAGCCATGGAAACAATCGAATTGCTATGATTTATGTTTGATAAATATGACGTCTCCATATTGTATAAAGTTGAAGTTTATCATTTTAACTATTAAGAATTATTTATATTGTTTTTTTATCGATGGGCTATTCAGAAGAACAAAAACTCGCTATTGTGCGTCTTGTTTAAATTGATCCAAAATCAAGGAGGATATGTAGAAAATAACTAAATTATAAATTTATACAACATAACAATTTTATTGTTTTCGTGGCTTTCTTGATATCCGTATGATTTTTCAATTTATTTATTATTTAAGCTAAAATATCTCAAAAACGGTTCACCCAAATATCATCAATGTATAAATATTTGAAATCAGCAAAAATAGTTCTTTCGTTGTAGCTCATAATATACAGGGTGTTCCATTTAAAAAGTTGAAGTTGGCTAAATTTTTCCATTCTTTTAATGCGATATATTTTTACTGATACTTTCAAAAGATAACATGGAAAAAGGCCTACAATTTTTATATAAAACATTTTTTTCTATCTTCAAAAATAAAGGCTCCAGAAGCGACGTAAATATAATCAAAGACCCTGTACATTGTGCTCACCGGCCCGGCCGCGATATTTTAGTTTGTTTTTAAATCGGGAAAATCTGTCCGATATGTTTTAAATTTAAGACAGCCGTAGTGCAAGTGAACCGAGAAATCTTATTATTTTAGCAAAGTAAAAAAGTGCTGTTTTAAAACATAATAATTTGTGTTTAAGCCTTATCTTGTGGTAGGTACAATTAGTTTTTAATTACAAATAAAAACCAAACAATAATTGATTGTTTTTTACTTAAATTTCATTTCTAATAAAATATCAAAATAAATTGCAAAAATTTTTTTTTAATATTCGTAACATCTCCCACGGGCGTGGTGTTGCCAACTTTATTAAACGGCCATATTTCGAAAACAATTATTTTTTGACCCATATGTTCTTGGCTTTTTTGACTTGTTTTGAGCTCTACTATTGCCCATAAAAATCGTGAGCATCATACTTTTACACCCTGTATAGTTACTTGAGTTGACAATACTGTAACGCTGGATGCAGTGTTAAAAAATGCCTTTTTACTCAGTCCTTCCATTTCTGTACAAACTCCTGTCACGTCTTAACAGGTAAATAGGCAGACGAGGTAACATCCAACAGATGTCCACTTAGCGTTGTTTAAAGGCCTTGTGACTTCGCTCTTAAGAATCATTGCCAGTACTCCAGAGGCAGTGAATCACCACACCACAAAAAAAGAAAAGTATCGGAGCCGGATATGAAATATATGGTTTTCGATGTATTTTTTCCTCCCAAACATAGATCCATAGTCGGAGTATGGCCATCAGGTCACAATTTTTTCATCTTTAAAAAACAGGTCTTAAGCACCAAAAATACACGAAAAAACACCATCAAAAATAGAGAAAATTTGTTTTTTATTTTTGAAATGTACATTTATTAGAAAAACATCATAAAAAATAAAAATCAACCCCCAAAATTGAGGTGCACGTAACGTTTTTTTATAGCCTCAAAGAAATCATTATTTTTTAAAATCAACCGATTTGCGCCAAATTTAGTATACGAGGGTTTTGAAGGCCGCCAAGTACGAATCCAAAGCCAGATTTGCAAAATTCAAGATGGCGGGTCCAATATGGCGGACCAAATTTCAAAACTCTTCCGATTAACGCCAAATTTTTAAAATTCATAATGGAGGATTTAACAGGGCGAAATGGTTTTTAAAAAATTCTGTACGCCATGTTGGATCCACCATTTTAAATTTTGAAAATCTTATCACAAATTCGCGATCAGCTACTCAATCTGGCGTAAATCGGAAGAGTGTTGAAATTTGGTTCGCCATATTGGACCCGCCATTTTAAATTTTGCAAATCTGAATTCGATTCGTAGTCAGCGATGTTCAAAACCCCTGTATACCAAATTTAGCGCTAATCGGTTGATTTTTAAGAAAATAATGATATCTTTTAGGTTATAAAAAACATAAGGACACATCAATTCTAAAGGTAGATGTATATTTTTTATAAAATTTTTCTAATAAATATACATTTGGGAGATATAAAACAAATTTTCTCTATATTCGCGGGTTTTAATCGTGTATTATTGGTGTTTTAGACCTGCTTCCAAATTCTGACCACGGATTTGTGTTTGGAATGCAAAAATACATCGAAAACCATGTATCACATCTCTGATACATTTCTTTTTTTTTGTAGAGTGATGTAATTTGTCAACATTTCCAAATACTTATTTACGCAACAAATTAAACATAAAAGATAATAAAGAATAACCAAATGGGGACAATGATGCCTAAGACTCTGACTTAGGTAATTAGTATAAGATCCTTTTGGTGTACAATTCATGTACTGTACATTTTGTGGTTTTGAGTTGCAAAATTTTTCTAATACTTTCTTAATTTCTGTGCTTACTTTTTCCTTTTACCTGGCAGTTGTGAGAGATAAACAAGTTTTGAATAAAATGTAAAGAGGCGTAAAAAATGTTATATTAATATTAAATCTAAGTGATAGGTAGGCATGTTAGATAATTACTTAAGGGAATTAAAAGATTCTTCTAGTTAAAAACGAAAGTTAAACAATCAAATTTATTGTGTATTAAACATTTTCTGTTTAAATAAATGTAAGATTTTTATATTACTATACATATAAAATATTAGTTTTAATAATAAAATTATATATATACAGGGTGATTCCTAAGTTGACGCTTTCTTTTAACTGTATATAGAACTCATTAAAATAAACAACTTTTTAATATTACTTTTTCCAAAATACTAAAAAATAAGAAACTTACATTTATTTAGTGTGTCGAATGCGGACCTGTCTTAAGTAAGTTGTCACCGCCCAAGAAATCTGCGGGCTGTAGTGCTTGGCCACGTTAAACGTGATTTTCCCGCAATGTGTTGTCCACACTTTTTTAACTTAAACCGACCTAACTTGCAATCACCCGATAATGAGCCCGCAAGGAAAACCGTCGCGCGTACAATCTCGAAGCAACGTTTACAGATTGACAACACTCTCCATAAACGAGAAACATATCCACGTATTCATTGTTTTTGGATTGTGCCATTTTCGCGATTTAACAATGATTTAAATTTAAAATTAATCCTTGCCTCGTCCAGATAAAGCAATATAACTGACTCAAACTGCATAATTAACACGACAAAAAAGCGTAAATAAGAAATAAACTATCTTTTTATGCCCAGGCCCATGTAGCTTTATTATTTTTGGGCTTTTGAAAAAAATATATTTAAAAAAGTTGCTTATTATATAGAGTTTTATACACAGTTAAAAAAAGCTTTAACTTAGAAATATATATACACTAGCATTTTTTATGATTTATTTAAGTATTTGTATATACTTCCATAATTTAAAAAAATATAGAGTATTTGATGGGAATATAATATTAAAAAAATGTAAATCGTTAAATCTTAGTTATTTTTCCATTTAATTAAATGTTTTATTTCCCCATTCGAATTTAATTGGGTTTTAACAACATCCTACCCAAAACAAAAATCAATATTTGCCTAAAAGCTTACCACTAAATACCAAAGTAAAACAAAACTCCTTTTTAATATTTACCTACCGCGCCGCATAAACTTCCTTATTTTATCCTATTTGTTCTCCTTTGCGCCCTTCTCTAAAGGCGTGTAACTCCTGATTTAAATCGAAAAGGCTGAGTAAATAATCACAGAGGCGCTTTCCAATAAATTAGTCCATTTAAACGTTTAATTGAAGGTAACAAATCACGCAAGCCCCACCGAATAATTAGCCAATGTGAACCCGTTTGAAGTTTTACGGATCTTTTGGAGATCGGCCAAGAATACGATATGCGATTTGTTAAGAATGAAATTACAATGGAAAATTTTCAAATTGCTTGATTCACATTTCGTGAAAACAATGTGGAAAAATAAATATTTTTTAATATGACCGCTTTATGCCAAAACATAGTAAAATTAATATATATATATATATATATATATATATATATATATATATATATATATATATATATATATATATATATATATATATATATATATATATATATATATATATATATATATATATATATATATATATATATATATATATATATATAATTTTATTTAGAGGGTTGTCCGATGGAAATTTAATTTCTCTCGGAATCTAATAAAAAACCTAAAAATATTATGACAAGTTTCCATAAACTTTTTCCCTATTACCCTCCCTTACGGAGATACAGGTACATAACGGACGCCCCTGAAAATCGTTTTTGTTTAAATAACTTTTAAAATACAAGGCGTAATTTATTATTTTTTTTAATATGATGGTTACTAGATAAGTCTTCTTAAAATGAATCCATTAAATCATATTTGGCTTATTTAGTTTGCCAGGGACGGCCTGACTCTAACAGAATAATAGCAATTTTTTTAACACCCTGTATGATAAAGGCTCAACAATATTATTTTGGGATAGCTTTAACCTTAAACTAAAAAAAGGTATTCTTGATTGACGGCGATAAAATCAACTGTTTACGAGAAATAAAATATCATGGTGGGTATTTTTTTTACATTATATAGGGTGTTTTCTTCTTGTACGTCAATACTTAGGGAAGCAATTTTTGGGTCCATTTTAAAAATAAAACTTCATATAAATGTATGGTGATGGCTTATATGCAACTATGGATAAATATATATGTCAGCTGGCTGCACCTCGGTGCAAAAACCGTCATGTGGTACTTGGAAAGCTACAGCGCAGGAGTAAGGCGGGAGCATCTATACCCTGTTTAAATGCATTAGCTGATTAATTACAGCAGTATATTAACAATCTTTTATACATTTTTATTTGGGGGAAAATGATATATCTTAAATTATTATCGTTACATGGGCGTGCTATAATTATTTGAAATTACATTTAAAAATTTTTTTAATTTATTTTTTTGCCTAAATACAAGAAGAAGAAGAGAATAAGTAGGTACTAGAAAAAACAAGTTATAGAAGAAAATAACAATAAAACCGAATATATATTTATCCATAGTTGCATATAACCACCATCACCAGGTAAATTTTCTAGTTGAGAGAAAATCATTGAAAGTATATTTTTTTTATGTTCGAGCGACCAGTAAACGTAAAGTACACCATGCTATAGTCAGCATTGTTTTTTTAAGATATTGGGTTAGCTACAATTTAAGAAGTTTTTAGTTGGAGGGAAATGAGTGAATATGCCGGGTGGTGAATCGTCGGGCGAGGAAATCCCATGCAATTCTACGTCCATGGTAAAAACTTTTTGGTTACACCGTAATATATTTTAAAAATTTTTACTTTATTTTATCACCTCAAATTTATGAACAACAATAAAAATACCAATTAGTTCTGAATTAACGTTGTCATTTTAATTTTACTGGGTTGTCATTATTAAAAAGGCTACCGCGGCTCATTGTCCCAACGGAACCGCAGCTGACGTTCACGAAGCTTTATAATACAACCCTCTGACGCATTCTACCAATTATTGCTTAAGAGGAAATAATTGACCAAATTTTTAGCTGGCTCAGGGACTATTTCTTTTGTCCATATGTCAGGATCGCAGCTGATACTATATGGTCAGTTAATACATCTGATTTATTATTATTAAAAATGTGAGTAAGATACCAAAATTTTGAAACCACTTTATGGGTCCTTGTAAAAAAGTAACACATTTTTATAGTTTCAAATAATCACTTTCAGCAAAATAAACACTCACATCATCCTAATGTATGATTTTTCAACAAATCGAAAACTCATTGGTTTTTATTTCCGTAGCAAATTGCTGCTCGACTCTTTTGTAGCAGAAATTGGCATAAATTCGCAATTTGGCAAATTTCAATAACCCTCATATGAGAGGTAATCAATCCGAATAAGCCCTCGAAGGCATTTAGAAAATGTAGTATATTTGTTTCTCCACTCTACATTTTGTTATATGTTCGCAGCGTATGGGCCCTGTGGAGTTTAATGATTATAAACCAGGTTTCGATAGTCGGGTTAGGCCGTAATTATTTTATATTTTATGTAAAGAATGTTCCTAATTATTTCGCTACAAATATAGTTAATTACGGGGTTCGAAACGCAACACCTGGTGTCATGAATATTTAACGTTTTACTGGAAATTGGTGGGATTTTTATGACTATATTTTATGGTTTATCACTAATCTGTTTTATACTTGATACAGAAATGATATAAATACATTATTAAACGGATCCATTTAGTAGTCAGAAATAGTTTTGTATAAACACCGTTAAACTATATTAATAGGAATTATGTTTTAATACCCTTGCAGTATGTTTAATTGTAGTTGTTTTTACTTAAAAAAGTTGAAATTTTTGTCTTACCAATATAACGGACTCTAATCAAAATTGGTTGTCTGTGACTAATGGTGTAACATACCTGAAAAAAAAAAAGTTTAAGAGAAAGTCGTTAAAAATATAACCATAAACTGGTTCTTCTTAAGAATATGAAAATATTAACAAGGAGATTGGATATTTTTGTTGTCGAAATAAACAGCTTTTCTGTTATTGGTTGTAGCCAAACTTCTACAATATGTATCAAATTTAACTAAAGTAAATATTATAGTCGTTGCTGTAGTTTTTGTCTTTTTCATTCTAGTAAAGTATGTCCTTAATGATATGGAGGGGCGCATCTCATATTTTAAGCCCAATAATAAAATATTGTTTTTCAAAATATTTTTTTTATGATCAATACACTTCAATATGCATTTGAACCACTTGTCAAAGCATTTTCACCATTCCGCTTCAGACAACTTCAAAACACGGTTTTTGGATGCATCTTCTGTCGAATAAAATCGTTTTCAATACATTTTTTTCTTAAAGGTTGGGTATAGGTGTCATTGGGTACCAAATTAGGATTATGTGGCGGATAACCCATTTTTTACTTTTTTTAAGTGCCCAAATAGTCGGTTGTTAGACGAAATGACTGACAGCAGGTATTGTATGGGTGAAAAAAGGATTCTAAGTATCTTGTTATTTTCCTTGTTTCACCGAAGACTTCAATCAAACAAATAGCTTTGTACCATTCTTTTCTCTTCTTCCTTTTTCCTGGGAACCGTCTTGATCACTCACTACTTAAGGCCGAGCAGTCTCTTGGGCTTTTTGTGCCTAATCTCCCATTATCTTTTATATCAATCCTCCATTAGTCTTGTTCCTTCTACAAGTCTGCAGATATAACCCCGAGACTGGTTGGTTAATATATGTTTCTGTGGGCTCATTTTCGGTTGCCCAAATAATGCCTGTCTTTTGTCCTCAGGGGTGTCCTGACCTGTGACAGACTGGGAATGCCCTCAGACATAATGCCTACAGCAACCAATAACAACCGGCCCGGAGTCGGAAAACGACCGACCTGCTCTGGGCTGACATCTGTTGGTACACCGACGGCTCCAAAACCAAGGGACTCGCAACCATATTTCAAGCGGAGGTATTTGCCATTAAGATGTGTGCTAGAACGCTGGTTGATCGGCACTGCACACGTAAGACAGTTAAAGTCTTCTCCGACCTTCAAGCAGCTCTCAAGGCTCTTGAATCCAGCCGGTGCAATTCGAAAACCGTCTGGAATTGCAAGGATGCGCTGACCAAACTGGGTCAAAGCAACAAGGTTACCCTACTGTGGATACCTGAACATACCGGCCTACAGGGTAATGAATCCGCAGACCTCCTTGCCAAAAGGGGGGCGGAGACAAAATTCACAGGGCGGGTCGGAACCGGCCATCGGTTTATCTTATAGAATGGCCAAGCAGTTCATATCAGCTTGGACACAATGAGAAAATCTTCGGTACTGGCATGGACTTTCGGGTCTCAGACACTCGAAGGCCTTTATAAGCCCACCGAACCAACAATGTACCGTCAAACTACTGGAGCAATCAAGGGAACACCTTAAAACTCCAGTGGGACTGTACACGGGGCACTGCAGATTGAAATACCACATGCACAAAGTTGGCCTAGCGGAAGACGCCGAGTGCCGCATGTGCATGGAGGGGGATGAATCGGCAGAACACATACTGTGTTCGTGCCCAGCAATGGCACAACTCAGATTCGCAATCCTTGGCAATGACACCTTGTTGCCGGAGAAGGTGAAAAATCTCTCTCCCAACAGGATCATCAGATGTATTAGAAGTATGGACCTGGTGGGAGAAATATAAAATACTTTTTAATACGCAACTTTTCATTGTATGTGTATCCTTTTAAGCCTTAAGATATAAACCTAATTTTATTCCTGACACAATCACGGATATAAAAATAAACATAAATCGTTGTGATTTACTGTTGCAAAGCGGCGAAAACCCGAAAAATTATTCTCATAAGAAATCCAGGACGCATATCGATAAAATATTTACTCCGATTTCACTTTTCATAAAGGACTACATAGAAAAATAATACAATTACTAAAAGATAAATCTTTCTTGAATCTAGGAAAGAGAAAACAATTTCCCAATATTCTCAATATTTTAGGAGCAAAAAAAGATTGGCAGGATAGAAAAAAGCTTTTTTACGATTGTTTTTGTCTTTTTTCTTTTACTAGCCATTTTCAGATGATATATAACAAATCTTAAGCCGTATACAAAGGGTCCACAAGGTAAACATTTTTTTACAAAAATTTTATTAAATCGACTGAGTTGTCCGTTACTTTGGGACAGTACATTTGGCCGTAAAGAAATGAACAAAAGACAAATTTATTTTTTATTTTATTATATATTTTTTGCAAAAATGCAAAAATAACAAAGCCAAATAAGTATGGCGAAATGGCCCGCATGGCTATTGTAAAAACTAATATGAGTTTTAATATCAGCACACTCTAAACACATTAAGGCGCGTTTACACCACAACTAAAAGTTGACAAAAAATTGTTTGTGGAAAACTAAAAGTTGTCAACTAAAAGTTGCTTTTCTTAAATTAGAACAACAAGTGGAAGATTTTTTGTAGAAAACTAAAAGTTGCTCTTCTCACATTTAGAGAAACAAGTGAAAAACTTGTTGCCAAAAAAGAATTAACGCGAAAGGTTTAGGCAGTAGTTCTCCAGTTCTCCACTTGTTTTCTACAAGTTGCTTGCGCAAAGCGCGCAGCAACAAATCTTCCAGTTTTAGTTGTCAACTTTTTTTGATTTTTACCGACACTTCGCGGGAAACTAAAATTAAGTGGAAGATTTGTCTCTCGACATGTGGAAGACAGAAAAAGTTGCTGTATTTTGTAGAAAAAGCAACAAATTGCCGCAACTTGTGGAAAACTTAGTTGAAGACTTTGGTGTAAATGCGGCTACACTCCGGGGGAAACCAAAATTTAGTGGAAGATTTGTCGCTTCACAAGTGAATGACAGAAAAAGTTGCTGTATTTTGTAGAAAAAGCAACAAATTGCCGCAACTTGTGGAAAACTTAGTGAAAGACTTTGGTGTAAACGCGGCTTTATACATACTATTTTTGGCGTGGATTTTCAAACGGTTTTTGAGATAAAGCGTAAAGGTTATATTTTTTCAAATCGATTTTTCTCAAAAACTAAAAAAAATAAAAATATGGGGCTAACGCCAGTCTCTTAAGAGCTTTTCGAGGAATATTATAGATTTTGATATTTCTACAAGTTTTTAAATGGTCCAGAAAAACGGAAAAATTATTTTAGTAATTGTTTTTAGTCGTGTTCCGATATACTATACCATCCAATAAAATTGTGGATATTCCTTAGGGCAAGCACATATATCACAACAAAGCGGATCATAAAAATCATAAAGGCGCTTTTTGAGTAATTAGCTCTCAATGAATTCTCTATTTAAACTTCAAAGTATTTTAGAATATACATATAAGTAAGCTTTTTGAGTTTAAAAATATGTTTTTTATAAGACTGCGTATAGTGCTGGACAAGCTGGGAAGTGGGATATATGTTCGGAAGCGATACAGATGGCAGGTGGCAATCCTTGGGCTGATGCTTTCACTCATTGCTACCACCATGTCGTCTCTTGTATCCTAATATCTGTGTCCATTTTCTTTTTATTACCAATAGATTTAAAATTAGTCGCGCAATTTTGTAATTAAAACCAAATACCTCAAAGCAATTCTCCGCATATTGAAATATGAATGCATTTTACACTTAATTATGTCAAAATCACGTTAGAATCTTGCAAGCACTGCCATTTTGTAGTTTAGTCATTTCTTGCTAGATTTATTTTTTTGAGTAGCTCTGTCGGATTTCACAATAAACTAGATATTTCGCCTGAATAACATTACTTGTTTTGTGAGTGGCCCGCCATCGCACACTGGCGACTAAATAGTTGGTTCTCAGCTTAGTCAATGGATTTCGTAGAAGCTACTTGCGCTGTTGCGCTCATTTTGAAACGTCGCAAAAACAAGCAAAGGAACTAAATTTTTGGGTACATCCATTAATTACTTCCAGACTTTCTGATGGGCTATTTTAAAGGCTGTTTGATAAATTGAAATAACATTCAAATAAGATCTTTAATTACTTTAGAATAAGCATAGAAACATTTAATTAACTACTGGTTACCCTTAGACCTCGAATAACTTACCAAAATACGTCATTACGACAGGCTCTACCACCTTAACAGAGCTGTCCGAAGGCTGGTATAGAATACTTTTTAAAAATAGGATCCGTGATCCGTATTCGTTATATAATTTTAAACTGATCCGGAATCGATTCCTTTTTAAAAGGAATCGATTTCAAAAAGAAATCGATTCCTTATATTTCTAATTTGAGAGAAATCGGTTTATAAATGCCAAACTTCGCCATTTTGAATACGCCATTTCAAATTTCCAAATTTTTACCCAAGATTCTTAATCAGCATCACATTGATTTTTGGAAATAATGATAAGGAATTTTAAAACATCTGCCTCTTAAAATATTTAAATGAAAAAACACACCTTACATGTGATTTTTAACCAAAATATTTTGTTTTTCAGGTCCAGAGAAACAACATTTAAATTAAACATTTTTTATCGTAACTATAGAGTGTGGTATCCAAAAACAGGCATAAACTTTACTTGCGTTTGGTCTTTAAAGTTTTAATTTTTCGAACTTTATAATTTTTTTAATATATTTCTCTTAAGATAACCCTGAGAGACTTTTAAATGAGACATTGTATTATTTTTAATCAGGTACTTGTGAAACTTTCCGTAAAATAACAATAAAATGTCCCATTTATAAGTTACTTGAGGTTGTCTCAAGAATCACATTTAAAAACCTTATGTAAAGTTCTAGCATCGCAAGTTTTGGAATACCGTTCGAAAAAATGTTCCATTTAGGGGTGGTTTCATGTTGATTTTAGAAATAATATATACCCATCTGCCAACCGGATGAAAGCTATTTCATATTAAATATAAATGAAAGTAGCGTCAATGGGTTGCCTAAAAAATTATAGTTAAGGTCCTGATTTAATCAAAAAAAAACTAACTAAATAAATAAATTATTTTCTGTATAATGTCAACTCTTATTTTTCTTTCTACATGACAGTACCAATATATTACTTAATCAATCTCATCTCATCAATCATTACAAAATCAATTGCTTTATTTATAAAATTAAAGAAAAAAAAATAGGTGATATATTAGTACTGTCATGTACCATGAAAAAATAAGAATTAACATTATACAGAGAGTAAAAAAAAATCATTTTTTTTAAATCAGTCATAGCCTTAACCAATTTTTTTCAGGCAAACATTTAATAAAAAATAGTTTTCACTTGGTTGGTTTTATCTATAAAATTATACAGCGGTGTATTTTATTATTTCATAATTTTATATTTTAAAAACTATATTATTTAGACTATTTTATTTAACTCTTTTTATCGGGAAAATACTATAGAAACGGCCTGATTTATACTGGCAAATATTTTACCCCGATCAAAATAAAAAAATTACAGCGACAAAATTTTCGTTAGCAAATCATTGTCAGTGACCATTAAAAAAATAGCTTTGTTAAAATTTTAATTTTGTTGGTGTTTATAAAAGGATTTTGCTTCTCTCGTGAAATAGTCATGTTAAATATCATTCAAGAGAAAATTTTTGAGGCAAAATTTTTCTCTGCTTTTATTCCAGCTTGTTGTTTTCAGGTAATTTTGCATTTGATATTTTGATTAATTTGATTTTGTCAAAAATATCATTCGTGAAATTGGTAAGCACTTAACTTTTATACCAGTCGAACATTTTGCCTGCAAAATTTTTTCTTTCATTATATTAAATATATAAAATAAAATACTTAAAAAAAAAACCAAAGTAAACTTCACTTTGTTTAAACATATTTTCTATTATTTATGGCTTTTAACCAATTAAAATTCATATCCTGCTTGACTATACTCTGTATATTAACCAAGCTAAACATAAAAACTGAAAGTTTTAATTTAACCACCAGTTTTAAAATAAATATCAGTGCTGCTACAAATGTCCTAGACCCTAAAGCTTTTTTAAAAATGTATTTTTAATATCGGAATATTTTTTCTAAACTCCCTTAAAGCCTTACAATCTCATTTTTAATATAGTCTTATTTTTTTCCATTGACAACTTTTAATTTTAAAAACTGCCTCCCTTGGTTTTTATTTCATTTCGTAAGAAAGACCGACTATTTATTTAACAAAATTTAAATTTGATAAGGGTCTTTAATGAAGTTTTTTTTGGTAAATTGCTAAGGGCACGTATAAATGTTATTTTTTAAATTATACTTAATTTTATGGTAAGCTTATTATAAGTATATTAAATATTAGGTTTTAAAGCTTTAAAGCCATAATAATGCCACACTAGCGATCAATAAAAACAAAATAAAATAAAATAGAATCAAATAGAAAAGAATAAAACAGAATAGAACAAAATAGAATAGAATAGAACAAAATAAAATAAAAAATATATATACCTAAAAGTACATTTGTTTTTACAGTGTCGCGCGTGCCAACACTAATGGTTTCATTTTTTGAGACCGATTGAGGCGCCAATATACAGGGTGTTTCACAACTTACCGACAAATTTTTAGAGATAGCAAGAGGTCGTCAAAGTAAACATTTTTTGCTTATAAACATATATCTGAAAATGCTTCGTTTCCAAAATACAGGGTTTAAAAAAAAATCATCTTCTAATCAATATTTTATATTATGTTAGATTAACTTAGTTTTTGTTTCACAACTTATCTGACAAATTTTAACCACGCAATGCAATGTTACGTAAAAAGTTGATTTCTTAAAAAAAATTTTTAGTTTATTATTGAAACTTAGATTTATAACTTGTTTTATGTTTTTTAATTGTCTAATGCTGAGTACGATATATTTTATTTTTTAAATAATCCTTAAAGAAAAAATCCAGATCCGATAAATCTGGTAACCTTGAAGGCCACCTTATAGGGTCATGGGTGCCAATACAATGACCTGGAAAATTATTATCCAAATATGTTTTTTGCATTATGTGCTGGGGCACCGTCTTACTGAAAATATGACTGATTTAACTTGGCTAATGGTACCTATTCGCTGTTAAACTTTTTTCGTAAATATTAAATTTGCATTTAGATCTTAGAATAAAACATACAACACTGAAACCAAATCTTCCTAGTTGCTAGCAAAATCATGTGTTGATTTTTTTGACTAATATCTGTTATTTTGTCTGTCTAATAGTTCAGCACTACTGACCATTGTAAAAATCATTATTGATATTTAAATTTTGAAGGCACCAGTGACCAAAAATTATTTTTCGCTTTGCATCCCCAGGATGTAAATTATGAACTATTTTTAATTTATATGGATTTGATTTATGTTTTCGTATAATTTCTTGGACCTTGGTTTTTGGCAATCCTACTTGTTCTTCAATATTTCTTCAGGAAGTTATAGGGCCATGCTCTTCTCCAAATATTAATTTCTTTAACTTCTTGTTGAGGCTTATCACAATGTTTTGAGCGGGAATTTACGTAAAATTTATTAAAATTTACGTTAAATACGTATGATAAAAATGATCACTATTTTCGTTGCATTGTATAAAACACCAGCAAATCACACATTTTGTTATTTCTGAAATTGAAGGTTGATTGTGGCCGTGTGCACGTAAGAATGTAGGAAATGAAAAACCTTTGTATGTCGTGCAATTTTTTTTCAAACAAATATCGTGGCAGAGCGCTTTCGGTAAAAACCGTCATCAGTGTTACATAATACGTAAACGGGAGATCGACACACTAAAACCTTATTAAGTTAAAAATTAAAAGTAAAACTGTTAATAAAAGCTTACATTTTTCCTTCAAAAGAGTAAATTTTAAAAAATTGAAAAAAAATACTCCACTAAAATATCATTTTGTTGGAAAGACGACCATGTAATTATGTTAGTTTTACTGATTTCTTAACCTAACATAATCACATGTTCTGTCTTTCCAACAAAATGGTAACTAAGTAGGGTAAAAATCTTTAATTTATTTTTAATTTTTTAAAATTTGCCTTTTCGAAAAGATAATGTAAGCTTTCATTCACAGTTTTACTTTTATTTTTTAACTTAATAATTTTATTTGTGAAATTGACATTAAGTGCCAAATTTGTATATAAAGCTAAAAAATGACGGCTAAAGCATTAAACCTTAATACTGAAAAAAGTAAATAACTTTAAATAATTATGTAAATCTGTTTGTTGCTATAAACTTTTAAAAAATTATGGATAACGGATGGCTATCTTTATTCTTTTGTTCATAAAACCTATATATCACGGCCAACGACGCAAAATTCAATTTTAAAATTAAAAACATCGATTTAAGGTCTAAAAATATGAAATAAATTTGTTAAAAGCTCTTGCCAGACATAATTTAATGATTTAAAAATATACAGGAAGCAAGCTTTACTGGAAAAACCATATGTGTGGTTCATTTTTCGAAACATAGTAAATTAAGAAAAAATCTAACTATAGCACTACAGTTACTACGTAACAATGCCTACTAATACCAGTTTTTTACTTTTGTTGTAAGTAACAAGATAACTAAAATACGAGAGAGTCCAAAAATACAAGGGTGGACCAAAAATAGAGAAAAAAATTTCGCCCTGTATGTCAAAAACACAGACAGCCATGAAAAATATATTAGTGTCGTTTCGTTTCATTAAAAAGTAGCGACACACACCGCAAAACCCTATCCCTAATAAAAACCGAGATACCCCGCAATTATACTGAAATTCGGACACCTGTACAAGGTGGGTCACGAATATACTGTTTAATCACAACTATTTTTTTTTTAATTCTTTATAGATATTGGAGAAAAATGTATGTAAATAAGTACTGAAAGTCTGGGCCCAGATAAATCTGGGGTCTGGGTGAGTCCGGGGATAAGGCCACCCCAAGTGGGAGGGATACGCTTGTACAAAATTAAGAGGATTAATAATACGATTTATACTGGGTGCTGCAAGTAGTAAAGTATCCCCAAGTTTTATAGTGCCCCTTATATTCGCAGTAATGTGTTCCACAAGTAGTAGATTGTACTGTTATACATTATTCCAAGGGGTGAAAGCTCCTTTATACTTTGTCAGAAAATTTTATTTATTTTTATAATTATTGACCATTCACTGTCGGATAGCAGTGCTTGACAGAAGTTGTAGCACTTGTATCCTGTGGCTAACCCTACTTCTTGATCTAGCTTTTTTGCCCTTATAACATAATATTTAAGCTGTGGTGTGGTTGGTCGATAAAATGACCTTTGAATAGAACACTGGGTCTGTGTATTCTAAGAAATCTTTTATGAAAATATGTAATGAAGATTTACTGTATGCAAAATGTCTGCCCCGTTTAGATGTTATAAATCAAAAAATACATTTAAAATTTTTTAGGTGATCGCTCTGTATAAATGATCAAATAAAGATTTAATATTTAGGTCGATTTAAGCTTAGAATGCATGTTAAATAGTACGTTCCTTGGTAAAGTTGTTTGGGATTTCGGACTTTCAAAGTCAATTTTTTTTTAAGTTAACCCTCTACCCACAAATCAATATTTAGATTCGTGGTTAGTACAAACCGAAACTGCATGCCATCAAAAATACATACAGACTGACGAAAACCATGTTTTTGTTGATCTAGAGACCCCCAAATGATATGATCTGTAAAAATCTAGAGATTAATGACAAAAGAAGGGAAAAATCGGATCTCTGATCTATAGCTAACCGTTTTTTAACAAACCAGGGTTGTCTGTGCGATCGACTAACCGATAAAACGATCTTTATGTGTAAAGCAAAAAATACTTTTTCTTTATATTTCTGTATATAAGTTTAGACAAACACTCAAAGACCATCTTAGTTGATTAAAAGTCGTTTCTGCTAGCGCTGCATTGACAAATATAAAATGAAACAACATAAAGTAAAAGCGAAAGAAAGTCCTGGACATTTTTAAATAAAACTTTAACTCGATATACCTAGCAGCTTCGTTATATAAACACTGGAACTCCCTAATGTAATTAAACACAAACTTACAAAGGCAAGTAAACCGTTCTAAGAATTTTAAAATGAAAACTTTATAACGGAAAAACCTAGAGGAATATTAAAAAAACCTACTGGCAGGATTTTATGTTAAATTACTGAGATATTAAAAATACATTTGGAAAAGCTCTGGACCGGGAGACAATTTTTTTGCAGTTATTGATTTTTTAAAATTAACAATTTTATAATAATGTTTACTTTTTAGTATTTGTACCTTAACAATCCAGTTAAAGTATTGAAAAATATTTTTTTTACCTAAAGAATTTACATCTAGAATACACCTTTTAAAAATAATTTGAAGTTTTGCAGTACATTAGCTGAAAATTTAGAAAAAAGGATAATTAATAATAGTTTCATTATTAAAAAAATACCTAAAACATGGCGATACATTTTTGTATATTAAGTAAGTTTTCTTCTTACTTTGAAGCTGGCAGGGGACTTAATTAATCAGTAGAATAAGTATTTTTAATTAAATAACGTAATTAATTATAAATAAAAAGGGTATATATTTTATTTCAACATTAATGTATGTTTTAGAAAAACAAATACTTACATCCATGTCCAGTATTAAACTTAAAGGTATAATTTAAATTAAATTAAAAGAAGTGACTTTAAATAGAATTGGTAATAATTAATTAAAGAACTGATGTATTTTAAAGTTTACATTGACTCCTGTAAAATCTAGTAAAAACATAGAAAACTCCTGAACATTCTTACGTAAAAGTTCAGATATACCTACTACTATCCTGGTAATAAAAGCACTCTAGTTTTTAATGTAATTAAACAAAAACTTCCCTTTTTAAAATAAAAAGTTTTAAGAGAAAAAACCAAAAAGGTAAGAAAATGAGGGCGTCGCGTCGTCAGTATAATAATTATGAAAAATTATATTAAAGATGCATTTACACCGGCGATAGACTTAAACAATATGTTTTTTTTGCGGTACCTAACCAACATAGAAAACTTTATGGTCTAAGATACGACCTTCACCCATCTGACAACCAAAGAAAAACTTTTTTTTATCAAATGTAATATGTAAATGAAAGTATCGCGAATGGGTTGCCTTGAAAATTAGGGTCAAGACTATGATTAATTTTTAAAAAATTCCAAAAAATTGCTTACTCTCTGTACAATGGTAATTCCTATTTATTTATTCTACATGGTAGTATTAATATACCTCTATAATCTTGTTTTTAATTTTAATAATATAACCTTTAAAATTTTTTGTAATTTAAAAGGAGGTAGGTATAGATCGACCTTTCTTCACACATCATATTTGTGAATGCGAATTTATTATATTTTTAATAAGTCCAAGTATCTTTTTTTACATCTACAATAAATTGGTAAAAATATCAGAATGGCAAGTATCGCAAAAAACCTTTAAACTTGCCATTTTTATTGAATTTTTGCCGTTTTTTGATTTTTATTTTAAAAAATTATATGATGCACCAAAACGCACCAAAATAAATAAGTGCTAGTTTATAAGTTTGTTATAATATGTAAAATAAAATAAAAAATATGTTGGTGCGTTGAGTCCATCAAATAATTTTTTAAAATAAAAGATTAAAAAACGTGTAAAATGGCAAACATTTAATAAATATGGCAAGTTTAAAGGTTTTTTTGGAACTTGCCATTTAGATTTTTCGAACCATTCATTGTGGATGTAAATAAAGATACTTGGACTTATTATAAATATATAAAATAGTTTTCATTCAATTGGCAGATGGGTGAAGGTCGTCTTCGTTTGGATCCAGTACTATTATAGTTTTCTCAAAAAATATGAACATAATTTGAGTTGCCGCATTACAAACTAACCCTTTTTTTCTCGATTCTAAATGCCGCTAAAAGCTGAATTTTGGAATCACCATATATCGTTTAGTTTAAATATTTTAGGAGAAATTCCAAGCTGTTCCAATGATCCAAAGATACGAAGAAACTGGAACGGTGGAAAGATGGCCTCGTAGTAGACGTCCACATGTTTCCACTAAAAAGGTGCATGGGTATCTTATCAATTTATCCCTAATTATTAAAACTCATTTTTATGGTATGCAGAGTTGTGTAATTTTTACCTCCACAATTCGTAGACGTTCGCAAATGCCAATTTACTAGCCAGGAGAGTCCATTTTCTCTCTTGTGCCGCCCGCTATCAGTGGGCAAGAGATCACAGGCAATGGTTTTAACGTATATAAAGATGGGTACTTTTCTCTGATCAAATAAGATTTGATAGTTGTTACTACTGACCATCGTAATAACAACCGTCAAAGGGTATGGAGGAAGCAAGGGCGCGAGAAGCGACTTTCTCTTTTTCGTGAAGTCGTTCTTTATTAAAGAGAAACTGTTACGTATTGCAAGAAAATTATTTATGGATGATCGTGTCAAGCCACATAGCAGCAGAAGAGTTTAGGAGGTACTTGATGCTAAAGAAATTACCAGATCAAAATCCAATTCCAACTTCCCGGATATAAATCCCAAAGAGAACGCAACGACTCACCCGGAACTACTACTGCTTTTTTTCTTTTTTAGTTTTGTTTTTGCTAAGTCTTTAAGGTGACGCATGCTTATACTAAGTTAGCGTAAATAAAGCATATGTGACTTTTATTGCAGGGAGTTTTATCGTATAATAGTAGACACAATTAAAGAGTTATCAAGTGGCCTTACCATTGCTATTTAAAGTTTGCAAAAATAAGCACAAAGTTCAGTACACCAATATAGTATAAGTCGACTAAAAATTTACTTAGAAGCCGAAAGACAGCATTTCGAACATTTGTTAGAATAATAATGAAATAAAACACAACGTTGTTTATTACTTACTTTGCAGACAAAATTTTCTGAAATTCGTTAAATTAAAGTGGTCCAGTTTTCTTGCAAGGCACCCGTGGCTTACCTTCCTTACACAAAAAAAATTACCCATTTCCTGAATGGCACTGAATACTTTTTGTGCAAAAAATCTTGTTCTGTAAAAGCGACCATTATCGACATAACGGATTTATCAATAAATAATTAACCAATATTTTACCAAAAAATGCGTAAGCTTTGAAAAAAAAAAGATATTAAAGTCTTTGAGATTTTGATCATAATAAATGCTAAAAGACAATGTCAGCCGAAATGTAGAAAAAAGTTTCACAATTTTTTACATAAGTCTCAAAATTTTTCTATTTGTCCATTTTTCCAGAGATCCAAAAAAGTGTTTAAAAATTCTAAAAAAGATTATCCCTAATCCTTAAATGATTTTAAACAATTTTTATTAAATAAATTTTTTCCCGACGTTATATAAGTAAAAGTCCCTTTTGCGTAAAAAAAATCGAAAGATTATGGCCGTTTGTGGGAATAACAAAAATGTAGCACCTTATTTTCAGGCAGTTTCTTGAGGCTTATCAGGAGATAGACTTTGAGCAAAAAAATGTATGCCAAAACCTAATCTTAATTATTTATGCGCCGAAAATGCGTTTTTTTTCCATAAAATCGAGGTATGGAGACAAATTTATAAAAAAATAAAAACTCAACTCAAAAATCTAAAAAGAGGAATCAATAGGCAAATTTAAGACGAGCATTTAAAAAAATGAGCTTAAACGGTTGAACTATATAAGCTGTAGAGTAATTTGTTTGGCACAGTAAAGACTGACGGCTGACCGACTGTACGGTATACTCTAGCGTAAACTTTTTGCTTCGACTGTCGCGATACAACTTCCACAACACAATGTTTTAAGGGAAACTTTAAGTTATTTTATTTATTGTTTCATTTACGATTTACATTACTTTATTATTCATATTTTTTGAGTCATCCCATTTATCCCATACACGCGCCATTTTTCCTGAAGCTTTTAATTTAACATAAATACTAATTTGTACGCCTCTATAAGTTATAGGAATTAAATATTTATGTTGAAATATAAAATATAGAAAATAATAAAGAATAAAAACCTTTAAAACGTCCATTTAAAATAATTTATTTATGAAATAACGATTTATAAAATCGAAATAGTAATGCATCGGATACATTTTATTAATTTATTATTTAATAATTTGCCCACAGTATGGTTCTGTTGATTTTAAAAATGCTATAGCGAAACTCCGGTTGGTAAATGTAAACGAATGCAGCGTTTTAATCGCTCAGAAAGCTGGCATACATTTTGCATCTGATTTCCGGAGCTTTTTATAAAAACAGAATAAATATAAATATTAAAATTTTCATTAAACCAGTTTTAAACTTTTGGTTGGATACTGCTAAAAAATTTGTCCCCCGGTGCAGAGCCCTGCTTAACGTATTTTTAATATGTATAATGCCTCCGTAAAGAGCTTGCCAGCGTAGGTTTTAATATTCTTTTGAGTTTTCCTTCTTGCAAACTTTTTATTTTAAAAATGTTTAATGCTTTATTTGCCTTTGTAGGTTTGTGTTTAATTATATTTGGTAGTTTGACTATTCTAGAATAAAAATTGTACGTTGTATGTAAACAGATTTATTACTTTTATTTTAAAATCACTCTCGAATTAGAAGCTGGGTATATTTTTTCAATATATTTGTTTTATTAAAACAGTTCTTAAAATTGAGTTTCACGTAACAAAACGTTATCTTCTATATCTTTACATGTAAAAGCAAAGGGTCATTAATTTGTTCATTCATGTGCTGACTAACTACAAAATCTCAAAAACTACTTGACCTATGAAGATGAAATTTGGCACGGAGGTACATTATGAATAGGAGACAGGATTTTACAAAACTCTCCTCTTAAAGGGATAGAATCGGGGGTAAAAGCTTGTATCGAACTATGTCATTTTTGGACTAAGAAAGTATGAAAACTGGTATGTAGGCTATTAATTCAAATTAAATTTGATGTTTTAAAATTTTTGTAATTACATCCCTTGGGATTTTAAAATTGGCATGAATATTTGTATGAAAAGATCGTCATTTTTGAAGTTTTAAAATGACAGTTGGTAATTAGGCTTCTGATTACTCAGAAAAATAGAAACTGGTAGTATCTATCTATAATGTAAAACAGACAAAACCGTGTAGTCCACGCAGGCGAAGCCGCAGACGAAAAACTAGTTGTTAATATTTCAAGAAGAACGGTGGAAGTTGGAAATAAGGAACTGTAACTAACGCTGGTTGTTAATATTTTAAGATGAATGGTGGAAGTTGGAAATAAGTAGCTACAATTAAATTATAAATAAATTCTATCAGGAGTCAATTCTTAAGAAAATAAATAATTTTAAAGGTTAAATATTAGTGTACCATAAAAATGGATTTTTATTTTATTTATATTAAGTCTTTACCAAGATGTTAATCAAAATATAATTGTATATACAAAACTTGCTTTAATTAATTTATTTTTAGGTTACACTATTATAAAGAAAAATGAAATAAGACAATTAAGTTAAAAAAACAACTTACCTTTTACCTTTCATATTTAAAATGAAATAAATTACCTTAATACATTTTTTGTATAGTACAGTAGATATACTTTAAATACAAAAATATAAAACGATACAAATTAAAACAAAACACAATAAGAAACAAAACATAATTTACCTGAATATAACATAAAACGCAATTTAAGAAATAATAAGAAACTTTCTACAAAGCAACTAAAGCCAGAAAGGTAACTAGTGAATTTAGACTACAGAACAGTTTACGAACCGTCTTTATATGATTAGGAACCTAGTTAAAGACCAAAATTTAACTATTATTTATCTCAGATTTGTATTTCGTGTTTTAAGTTTTAAGTAGTTAATGGATTAAGTGTATAGTTGGATCAGTATTAGAATAAAACATTGATTCTCTTTAAAAAAAAATGATTTGAACTGCGGCCGCCTGTGCTTTTTATAATGTGCCGCTTCCCGCACGTGTCTGTAAAAATAGTCCATATAATAAGCAAAGGCGACCGCCATCGCCAGTAAAAATCAAACCTTTTAAGCTACTTATGGGAGGCTTTTTGGCTCAATAAATTAGTGCCCCCAATAGAAATCGCAGGTTATATAGTAGCGATTAGATTTGAGGTTTCGATTTTGTTTATATTTTTTTATGTTTTAAGTTACAATTTTTTTAAACATAGTTATAATAATTAAAATAATAAATGAACTGGTAAAAAACTACAAAATCGTTTTTTTTTTGGTATTCTTATGGAACCTCGAATTTCGCATGTTATCCGGTCCTTCATTTCCACAGTTTTAGTCAAGAAAATTAAGCACTGAACCTCCGAATTTTGTGCAGTAAAATGGATCGAGATGCGGTTTTTTTACATTCGATTCGTAAGAGCCTCTAGAATGTTTGTAAACCTATGTGATTCAAAAGAAATAAAAATTGCATCGGTGCATAAGAAAAATGCATCTTTAAAAGTGCACCTTGAAGAGTTAAAAAATTAAAAATTTATAACTGCGAAAATATTGACGATAAACCTTCATGAGTTCAATTCACTGAATAGAAATATGATATTGGCAGTGATCTCAGAGGTATGGTACGTTTCAGAATAATTCGTTGATTTCTCGTTTTACCTGCTACTGTGAGTCGTAAAACTCAATATACTTTGGGTACCCGCATGTAGGTCCGGACTTAAAATTTTCTTTATTTATTATTGTACCTATTTTTTGGTATATTATGTAGGTTATAGGCAAATTGCAGGTGTTGAATATAAAGCAGAGTTTTTCGTCTTAGATCATCAGTCGTTTGGAGTATGTCAAGGTATTTTCGTGTGTGTTATTGAGCATCCAAAATAGCTAACCTACTATTAATATTAGTAGGTAATCAGAACCTGTACCCTTTCAAAAGATGCGGTGCCTACACAATAGATATTTGTCAGGCAACCTATTTATGGTTGGGTTTTTCACTGAGGGTTGTTATTTAAATTTCGTTGCGGTCAAGAAATCAACAAATTATTGTGGAACGTACCATACCAAGTGACCAGGGTGACTGATTACTACGTCGTCTCCTGGAGTTTTGTGGAAATGCCCAGAGTGGCTGGTTTCAATGTCGTCTCTTGGAGTTTTGTAAAAATTTGTTATAAAACTGCCCGAAACTTGTTACCCCGCGAATTTTTAAGGTCGCTCGACACAAATATCACAACGGTAACGGTCTCCGAGGTACCTAGGGCCCTGCGTGGCTGGTTTCAATGTCAAATATTTTATTCATAATTTTTTTTTTATTATAAAAATACATTTATTCACAACAAAAAAAATATATGTTTTCAAAATAAATATACTTAGATACTTTTACAATTTTAACACACCCCTTGCTAGACCGGCAACATATAGATTTTCTGTCCTGCTTCAATATACAACAAAATGTTTTTATTCTCACGCTCTCAACAAATCTGTATAATAGTATATACTAGTATATGTAAAAATAAATGGTGGGAGATCGTATTTCTTACCTAAAATCTCATCAATGCTACTAGCAGTATTAAAGGCGCCAAATTAAAAAAAAATGTTGTAGATATATTTTTTTAGATACTCGATAAAGCTTATGAAAATAAGGTTGGTACCTGGAGGTCCGTTACCGTTGTGATATTCGTGTCGAGCGACCTCAAATACTTCTGGGGTACGAGTTTCAGCTAATTTTATAACGAATTTCTATAAAATTCCAGGAGACAACGTAGTAATTAATCACCCTGGTCACTAGGTACCTCTGAAATAATTTTCGTATTCAGTGATCCCAAAAACCCCACAAGTAGCAAAATTGAACTCAGTTCCGTCAATATTTGATAAGTTACAAATTTTTCATCTTTAACACGTTGAAGTGCTCTTTTAAAAATGCTTTTTTCTTATGCACCAATGCAATTTTTATTTCTTCTTAATCACATCGTGTCACAACTTTCTGGACGCTCTCACGAATCGAATGCAAAAAACCGCATCTTGATCCATCTTATAGCACAAAATTCGAATTCCTTTTTTAAGTGCTTTATTTCCTTGACTATTTCTGGACTATAAAATTGGTATGGACTATAAAATAAGGTATAGCCGCAATGTTGCCAATCTAACTTTATGTAATATCAATAAAAATAAGTTTTTTGAAATTTTAGAATTATAAACTTTACTAGGTATTTAGAAAATAAAGATTCATATTTGCCGTAGTTAGCTCCAAAATAATAGTTATCCTCGTAAGAAATTTTATAGTCCATTAAAAATAACCGGTAGTTAAAATTTTATGTACCATTTTTTGAAAGTATACAGTGACCAAACTAGTATTAGTACTAAAAATAACATACTCTTCATACATACGCCAAACGTCAATACTTAAAAAAAAAACTAAGGGCTGGGCTGTAGTTTGTAAAATAAAACAATTTAAGCCGGCCATTTTTAATAAACTAATAAATATATCATAGAATATCTTGCCATAGCAATGGCCTGTGGTTCTAAAATGATTAATATCAGAAATATTGATGACGAGTTCATTTGTAATGAAAAGCTTTCAAATTACTACCTTGACTAATAATTTTAAATTAAAAAATTAAAGGTTTTTTTTATTGTGCTGGCTTTACAAACCGGAATATTGGTCACAAAGGTTATGTGACATTATTACTTTATTAGATTATTATAATAAAAAGAGGGTTAAAAAATATTTAAACTAAAAGACTCAGCTTTTTAAAAAAAATCTAAAACTGATAATAATATGGAAAAATATATTTAAATTAAGGAAAACCCGTGCCGCATCACAGATTTAGAACAATTTGTACATAAATATTGAAAGTTAGACAACATAAAAGATAAGGTAAGGTAAATATTTATTTTAGGATTAGTAGACTAATAACTTTTAAAATTATTTTAGCTATTTTTATGTTAATTATAAAAATCCTTGCCGTAAAATTCCACTTTACCTCAGATCATCAAAGTTAAACAATGTTGGGCAAGGTAAGTAGCATGATGGTTAAAGGCAAGCGCTGTTGTGTGTTGTTCGGATGCTATTTAAAACTGTAGGTCTCTCATGGATGACATTACTCAGATTTTAATGGAGGGTAGTTTAGAGATTAAAGTTAATAATTGTATAAGGTTCAATGTGGCACTACTGCGTTTTTTGACGTGAAATGGAATATCTGCGTGTTTCTGTACTTAGACATCGTTAGCGGAACTGGAAAAATAGGTTAGAATTTTAAAAACCCAGTACCAGCAGTACCTAGTACTTTATGGCGTGACATAAAGATAAAAAATAGGAGTACTTTTTTAGAGCTTTCCTTCGTTAAATGTAAATCTGTTGACCCTCCATATTTTCAAATAAACAAAATTATGCAGCACTACGTCAGAAATACAAACTTCATTGCAAAGCTAAAAATATTATAAAATGTAAAGGATTCTTAACTTAAATTTGTTTGCAATTTCTAATTACTTAAAAATACAAGAAATAAGCAGTCACATTACATCAAAGAAGGCCTAATTACTAAAATTAAAAATACTCAGTTCTCAAGCTAAATAAAGCTGTCATTTTAAAATTAATAATAAAAATTATAAGTAGGTACACACTTTTGAAAAGACCTAAAACAATATTGACAATCTTTTTAAATTAGCACCAAAAAATAAAATGTAAAGCGAGTTTTGCTAATTATCTTTAGGACCCTTGAGGAATTCAAAGCAAACTTGGCAAAAATAACAGAGATTCATAATTTTATAAAGATAGGAGCACTGTTATTATATAGTTCAAGTAATAAAAAATATAAAAGAATTATTTAGAAATCCCAAGGGGTTTAGTAAGTAAGTTGGTAAAAATTTATAAATTCCCTTTAGATTAGTGGTTTCCAACCTGGTCCGCGGACCACAGGTGGTCTTTAAGAACCCATAGGTGGTTTGGACAATAAAAATTTAAAGATTCATCCTAAAAAAGTTAGAAAAATAAGTAGATTCCTAGCAGTTTTGTATTAATTTTAGAACGCAAAATCGTGTTAAGAGTACTCTTCTACAGTAACAATCTATTGAACTATTCACCGCCAATTATTAGTTTTCAAAACTTTCCCTAAAGCCTAAGATAAATCTATGATTTTTTTATCAAACTGGTAAACACCATCAAAAGTAGTAGTCTAAATACGTGTATTTCAAAATTTTTTTTTATATAAAAGTCCTTTGGGTAGAAAGAAAAAATAGGTTGAAACAACTATTTCGCAATTATTTTTGATCAGAAAGGCATTAATTATTTTTATTGAAACAATCCTGTAATCCAAATTTTAATATACAAGCCTATCTTGTAATTTTTTTCACATTTAGACAAATTAAATTGGCAGCCACTGGGTCCTTGGAAAGAAAACCTAGCTAGCAATGTGATTATTTTGTATGTAAAATGGAGCAGTTGATAAACATTAAGAATGTGGATAATGGAAGAAGTTATAAAAGGCGCCCAAAGTCACTTGCGGACACTTAGAAATTAAAGTTTGGCCATTACTTTGCAGAATAATAATCTGTAAATTCGAAATCCTTCAATTCCGCAAACAATACCCGAGTACCAAAACATGTAACTACTGCATAGCAGTTTTAAACAATACAGTATTGAACTCTGTACTACGCCATAAAGGTGTGTATAATGACATACAGTAGGGACCTACAGTTAATTTTGAAATCCGATAAAGCTACTTCAGGAAATCCAGAAAGAAATGGTTAAATTACAAAATAGCGGCTTTTGCAAATATACATTTCCTGAAGTTCAGGATGATAAAGTTTTGAAGTTTTTAAATATTTTGGTATTACCTACCTATTTTCCGCTATCAAGTATCAGTAACTGCTCTTCTTGGTCGCTCTGACCATGGTTTGGTCACCGTATCATACTCCACATATTTTAAGGCAACTGCACGCATGCCGCCACCAACCACTGGCACTACCATTCGGCCGACTGGGATGGTCTGAGAGATTTCTTTGCCAGCTACCCTTGGAATCCTAACTGCTTTTCTACTTTCGATCCTTCCGAAATATGTAAACAAATTACCGAAACAATTTAATTAGGCATTGAGACCTATATTCCCCACACTAAAAAGAACCTTATAACTTCAAATCACAAACCGTGGTTTTCTAAATCCTGTGACAAAGCCAGACTTTTAAAAATTCAAGCCCACAAAAAGTTTCTTCAAAACCCCAGTCCCGAAAATCGACAGGCTAGCATCGAAGCAAGAAATCAGTATAATCAGACCATCTCAGAAGCAAAAGATCGTTTTAACAATCGGATAAAAGATAAAGTTCCCTCTTGCTCAAATGGCAGTAAAGCTTTCTGGTCCTTTGCAAAAAATATTAGTCAGAACTTTTGCACAAATTCTTTTCCACCCCTAATCTCTGAAGATGGAATTGTCTCTACCTCCAAAGGATAAGCCGAACTATTTCCCAAACGATTTGCTGTCAATTTTACGCTTGATCCTTCTATTAATCTTCCTCTTCCAACAGTTGTCCCTGTTTCTCATAAAATGTCCGATAGAATTTTTAAAGTCAAACAGATCAAGCGTATTCTTTCTTCTCTTAATACTAAAGAATCGTCTGGGCTGGATGGCATACCAGCAATCGTCTTAAAAAAATGTGCTTCC
The DNA here is from genome assembly GCA_019359885.1 of Listronotus oregonensis. NCBI lineage: Eukaryota > Metazoa > Arthropoda > Insecta > Coleoptera > Curculionidae > Listronotus > Listronotus oregonensis. The sequence goes on from JAHBCN010000090.1 coordinate 853,735, forward strand.
GAGCTTGCATCCATCCTAACTTGCCTCTTTCGAATCTCTTACGGCCCGGGCATTTTCCCGGGGAGTTGAAAGCGGCACGTGTGCTATCTGTCCCCAAAAAGGGATGCAAACTCTGCAAACAAGACCTTAAATTTATTTTGGATTAGGGCGTCAAAAATCTTGTTTAGTTTAATGCCTCGAAAACACAGTCATGTTCGCTGTCGCGAAAAAAGTCTGCCAATGCCCATCCCTTACATATGAGCGGCCAAGTTCTGCAGAACAAAGAGTCGTTTAATCTTGTCGGCGTTACTTTTAAGAATAACCTCAACTGGCACAAACACATTTCATCCATAGCCTCGGCAGCTTCAAAAAAGCTTGAATTTCTCTTCCGAGCCAGAAAATATTTCTCTTCTTCCAACCTGTACACTCTGTATGTATCCCAAATTAGACCCTCTTTAGAATATTGTTCTCATGTCTGGGAAATAGCGTCCCCTACAACACTTAGAATTCTGGACTTGATTCAGAAAAGAGCCGTTCGTCTTATTAATGATCCAACGCTCACAGAAAGGCTTCCTTTTCTTGCCCACCGTCGAGCTGTAGGGGATCTGTCGCTCTTCTATCTGTATTTTCACGGCCTATGCTCAAAGGAATTGGCCAGTACGATTCCTTCTCTTGCAGCTCCCAACAGAGCAACACGTAGTGCAACTTGTGTGCAAGTCCCGTGTGAACAAACTTCCTCTCACCACACTTAAGACACCGACGGTACGTTAGTACTTGAGCATCAGCCTTCGTGGACTGTGATTAGTTAGATTTGTTCCATATACTAATGTACGAAGAATTACTTTGAGGTATCTAGTTTAAACTTCAACGACATATTTATGCAAGCGAGTATTTTTAGATATGTTGTTAATAAAAAGAAAACAGATACAGATATTTCAATGCGACGACATGCGTTTAGTCATAAGTAAAGGCATCATCCCAAAGATTCTCATATTAAAAATTGGGCCCAAAAATGGAATTCGTTAAGTATAAAGTACAGTCAGTATATTTCATATTTGTTCTACCTATTTTTTTTTCAATTAATAATACAAATATTTAAAATATTGTTTTATATTTTATATAATTTAAATAGCTCTTGGTTACGAACAGAAAGAATTTTCCAAGGGGTGCGTGGTCAATTCAATATTTGCTTCAGTGGTCCACACTTAAAAAAAAAGTTGGAAACCACTGCTTTAGATGTTTCATTTCTATATCAAAACTCAGTAAATCGGACTTCTTTAATTGTTTTTCCATATTAGAACTTTATGAACAAACGGGCGGTCGATTAAGTAAAAAAGTATACTTTCTGAATAACACAACAAACCCTTATTTTCTACTGTTATTTGTGACCAATATCCTAACGATATTAAAACTTTTAGCCAAAAACCCATCGTCTGCCAGTAAAATAAGTCAAATTTTTTTTTAAAATTACATATGGTTGGTGGCCTTTTTTGGGGTATCGTTCTTTAGCTTTTTAATATATACATTTCTGTGATCTTTAATTTTAAGCTTCAAGAAATACCTTGGTATACGGATTTTGTCAAAAATGGACGTGGTGATAGGGTGTATGCGAAGAAATTTTAATTTTATCATTTAAAACGTGTTGTATTTCATTAAAAATAGAAGGAGTTAACGTTAATTTAAAATTACTAATATGATATCAAAAAGCTATAACATAAACCAAGAATTACCAGCTAAATTTTAAGACACAGGCCTGAAATTATTAAGGATAACAAAAAATCATGGTTTAAAGCTTAAGATAATTATAAAGTCCTATGTAGATTGGCCTTGAATGGAAAGGAGTTTTTTTTAACAAATAATTTTTTAAATAGAAAGCTTTATGTCACGTTAAAAATAACAGTTTAACATTTTAAATAAATAACATTTTGTTTAGTGATTTGAATAATTGCCTTAATTTAAAATTATAAGATACCCTGCTCTGCACAATAGAAAAAAATTTTAATTTAGAAACGACATTACATCGCAGTATATGTGCGAAACTGATTTATTTTGGTTTTAAAAATTAATTTGGTAAAGGTATGTTATTTTTTAAATAAAATTTAGGAGCAATTACATCTCCTAATAAGTGTTTTAAAGAAATGTATTTATTTTAGTTACTTTAAAAAAAGTAAAAATAATTTTAAATAATGTCATTTGTAACTTACCCAATTTAACATGAATAGTAGTTTGTGTAAGACCAGTTACTTACCTAAAACAAAAAAGAAAGAAATAGGTAAAACTCTTAAAGGATTATAAAATTGATTGTAGTAGTAAAATTTATAGTTTTTTACGTAAAAGAAACAACTATAGCGTTTCAAATCTTTACAATTTTTATTTTTTATTTTTTTGTTAAAAATAAAAAAAAACCATTTAGACATCTGACGAAGTAGCAGTGCTGTTTTTTTTAATTTCTTTTTTATTTTTAACAAAAAAAAATTGTGTAGATTTGAAACGTTATAGTTGTTTCTTTTACGTAATTACCTAATATGGATCTTCATCAAGTAACGATCGACTCCATAACATATTTTATAGTTTTTGTTATTTTTAAGTCAGATTCCAATAAATAAAAATTATATGATGCTTTATACTTGCCCTTAAAAATGCCTTTAATATATATATATATATATATATATATATATATATATATATATATATATATATATATATATATATATATATATATATATATAAATATATATATATTTTATATATATATATTAATATATATAATATAATATATAATTATAATTTTATATTGTATAATATGTATTTAATAATTAATAATATAAAATTATATATTTTATATATTATATATATATTATTATATATATATATATATATATATAATATATTTTATATATATATATATATATATATATATATATATATATATATATATAAATATATATACGGGTGCCAAGATTCGAGTGCATACATGGGAGTCTCGAAAACCGTAAGAGATACGAAGTCGGTTAAATTATGGCAAAGTTGTGTATTTGCGTACCTAACCATGTCCACTTTAGAAAGTTGAAAAATTCCGAGTACTTCAGGAGATATCCGGGAAAAACCGAAATTTGCCGATTTCGTTTTAATTTTTTTCTGACGTTATTTAAAGAGATATGGAAAAACAAAAGACACTTTCTTATGGCCACTTTTTAAGCTCTACAAAACAGTGTTGAGAGATTTTCCGTACGACGTTTCGTTTCTGTTAAACCATCATCAACTTTATTTTTTTAAATACCGACCTGGGTTTTTTATTAATTTTTTTTGAACCCCTTATTATCCCAATTACAAAAATGTATAACACCTAATATTTATTAACAAATATGGAACGCCCCTATAAGAAATGATGTGCGTTCCTTGTCTAACTCATCGTCTCTTATGGAAAAGGTTTATTTAACAGAAAAATATTAAGTGTTATACATTATTGTAATTGGGATTATAACTGCTTCGAAAAAAATGCAATAAACAATTGAGTGTCGCATTTAAAAAAATAAAGTTGATGGTTTAACGAAAACGAAACGTCGCGTCGTACAGAAAATCTCTCAACGCTGTTTTGTAAAGCTTAAAAAGTGTCCATAAAAAAGGGTCTTTTGTTTTTCCATATCTCTTTAAATAACGTCAGAAAAAAATAAAAACGAAATCGCCAAATTTCGTTTTTTTTTCCGGATTTCTCCGGAAGTACTCGGAATTTTACAACTTTCTAAACGGCATGTTGTTAGGCACCTAAATGCGCAACTTTGCAATAATTTAACCGACTTCGTATCTCTTACGGTTTCCGAGATCCCCATGCATGCACTCGAATCTGTGGCACCCTGTATACAAAGCGGTGTTAAGTAAAACTTAAAGGGGCCTCTAAAATAAGGTGCTACATGACTTCCCTTACCATTTAAAAAAAAAGTTGATAGTACCACAATAAATTTAATGTCAAAAAGCAGTTTTAGTGATACCCTCTTATCTAAATTTTACCCGATTTCGATATTTTGTAACGTTCAAAAGTTAAAGGGCGGGGAAGACTTTTAAAAACCGCACTGTATATGACGTAAAAGAATATCCACATATCAGAATCAAATTTCTCAAGATAACCGAAATATATGATGATATTATTTTGCTATAATTTTCTTGCTTTCACACTGAATACAAGGCAATTTTTATTCTTTGTTTTAAAATTCTTACACGTTTTAAATTCCGGAGAGTTTATTTTTCTTTCTCTGGTTTCAATTTAATAATACCCGAGAAACTTTACATTGATCCCTTAAGGCCCTTATATTTTCCCCCTTTTTGTTTTCGGCCTATAGATTTTCACGTTTTTCATATTTACGCCGGCTGTATTGTGTCTGCTGAATTCACTGTTCCATTCGCGCTTTTTCATTTTTGTTTATGTGGGTTTTCGGCTCATATTTTCTTTTCTTTGCAGTTTTGATAGTTTTATATGGGAGAATGGCTCCTGTGACACAATTTGGGATTTATGACAAATAGCGCGAATTTTTCTTGGTGCATGGATGAGCCTTAAGAGTAAACATTTTCTTATTTGAAAGACTAGAAATAGACTACAATATTTATTTTTTCATAAGCAACCAAGTGTAAAATTATTAAAGAACAAAAAGAGAAAAGTGTTTTGGCTATTTAAGTAAAAATAGACGGGCGTTCAAAAATTATCTTTATTTTTTTTTATAGAAACTAAATATACCTATTAATAAGATGTTTTTTTAATTCCCCTTAAATTTTATGTCCGATCGTACTGTAAACTTAAAAAGTTTCAAAGATCAATTTTGACAAGCCGAAATGCGAACTAAAGTTAGGATTATGCAGCAAAATTAAATTAGGTTAAAGTAAGTTAAAGTAACACAAGAAGAGATAAACATTATGTGATCAAATGGTTTCAATTATACGCATAAATTAAAAATTAAGTTAAGTTAAGTTAAGGAGATAACCAACTTTACCTTTCTTAACTTATTTTAATTTTCTAACCTTAACATAAAATGAAATAAACGTTTCCTTTTTAAAATAATTACCCTCCCACAAAATAACATCATAAAAAAGGCAAACAGAATCTCGTCTTTCCCATGCATTATAAAAAAATATAACAAAATTATATATTTTTTATACAAATTTTTGTTTAAGAAGTTAACAAATTACCGGACAGCTGTCAGAAAATGCACCGATGAAATAGAAATCACAAAAACCCTATTTACGGTACCTTGCTTTACGCATGCTTACTTTTTTTTATTATTTTAAAATTAATTTGCATGTTTTCACACAAATGTTGTAATTTTTATTAACTTAATTTTTGTTAACTTAACTTAACTTAATTTTTCTGCATAATCCTACCTTTAAATAAATTATATTCTTTTATTTGAAGGTATCAAAATGTCATTTGCATGATAATGTGACAGATTGAAAACCCTGCTAAAATGGAAAAAGTTTTCTATGTTATTTTAAAATTTGGATACTAAGGAGTATCTTGTGATGCATCATTAAAAAGGCAACTAAGTGCCTATCGAAAAGTACAAAAATCACAAGAAAAAATAGTGATGATGGTGGCCAAGAGACAAAACTTCGGATGGCAAATCTGATTACATCATCTTATTTGTTCTAAAATATTTGTTTAAATAAAGCTAAGAAAAAAATAACTTACGACATCAACTTTAAAACGGCCGTGTCGAACGATAGCTCATTCGACGAGGAATGCAAATCTGAGAAAGGCGTTTTGAGGATTTTTTCTGCCAATAAAAATTGCAATTCTTATTAACAGAAAACGAAAAAAAAAAGCCATTTGGATTTTTGATGATAACTCAAAAACCATGAGAGATAGCGGAAATTGCTAAAAATATTCTTGAAGAGAAGGAAATTTCCGAAAATATAGTTAAAATTCCTGGAGTTCTATCTTCATCATTTATAATTTTAATTAAACGCTAAAAATGGGCCTCTGCGCGACACTTTCGATTGCGCGCTTGGCGTCAAAACCGAGTACGTCACACTAAATATTTTTTTTCGAAATTTAAATATTAATTGAAAAATTAAAAAAATTATGGTGTATTCAGAACACTTCAAAAAATTTATTCGCGTTAAAAATTTAACTTAATGTTAGTTTTTTAACAAGTTAGACAATTGTCAATTAACAAAATTGTTTTGAACTTTTGTCCTCATTGTACGTTTAAAAAAATTCTTAAGTAATTGTCGTAACAAGATCACGTTATTAAAGTTTAAAAAATGTTAATGCTTTGTTTATAATAATTTTATTACTTTAACAATATTACTCTTATTTTTCGTTTTTTGTCTGCTTCTAATTTAATTTGCAAAAAATTCTTAAAAATTGTCCAATTACGGTGGCTCAGTTTATAGAGATACGCAAAAAGTTTACTTGTTTTTACAATTTGGAAAACCTTTTTTTAATTCAATTTTTTGAACGTTCTTAATCAACCTATACATAGAATGTTTTTAAAAAAATGGACATCGCCAAATTGGAGTCTCCTTGGCCAAAAATGGGGTAAAAATATTACATAAACGTAGTTTTAAAACCTCCCCATTGTAAAGATATGGTGGGTAAATAAAAAATAAATTTAATTTAACTCTTATGATATGAAAAAGGTAGTATTTAAAATTATAAACAATTTTAATTATTACAAAAAATATTTAAATTATTAATAAAACAAAGATTTAATGCATGTATTTAAGCATGGGGTGCGCGTTTATGGTAAATTTCTTTAGTCCTTAATTAATATCAAGAATTAATTATAAATGCTACTTGATTCGTACCACCCAAGTTAAAAAAAAATAAAACCTTTTGGTTTGTCGAGTAAATTCAAGAGTATATTTTTCATGTGGAACTAAGCAAACAGCAAGTACTATGTACTATATACTAAATATTAATATTAAAAAGGTAATAACGAAACAATAAAAAAAAGATTAGTAAAATTGCCCGAAGCACGCTACTGGTCCATAACAACAACAGATATTTATCGTCAAAAGATGTATCGCGTTTAATGGTCTGACAATATTTAGTTTTATTTAAATATAAAAACTTGATTTGAAAATAAAGGAAAAATCCTACAAAATTTTTCTTTCACACCCTGTATCTGTAAAACCGGGCCGTTTAGGCGCTATGTTTATACAACATTTTTGTCCTTTTTTTGACCAAGGAGTCTTCCTAAAAACCTGATTTAATAATACAGGGATAATCTATGTTCAGAAAATTTTCTTACGCACCTTGTTTTTTAAAAACAGGGCCGTTATAGCGCTATGTTTATATTATATGTTGTCTTATTTTTAACAAAGAAGTCTTTCTAAAAACTTGATCTGAGAATAAAGAAAAAATCCAAATTAAAAAAAAATCTCACCCTGTATCTGAAATAATCAGGTACTTCGCATATACCGCCAATAATTATTTAATTAAAAGTATAAATATATTCCATTGCGTTCCATAAAGATTAATAAATAATTAGCAATATTAATAGAGTAAAAAATACCTGGGAGAAAATAGTGCACAGTCAGTAATTTTTTATTGCCATCATTAACTAGGAATAGCATGCTTTTACATTTTTATTACATTAAGTTAATGTAAAGTTATTAATTATTAAAATCCATAATTATAGAGTTTTTTGAACTTTGTGATAAATGCACAAAGAATAATTTAATAATTACATAGATTAATTATGTTTTTTTATCATTAAGAACATAATGTTTTTTATATTCTTTTTATATAAATTATATTTTAATAACCACATTCTTACTAAAAATAACTAAACTAAAAAATTCATTGTTAGTAATGCTGTTCAAATGAATACTGCACCAGATACGGGGTGGAGTCATAGGTAAGTAGTTGCGTTTAAGTTTTAATAGTGGAATTATATATCAGAGATGTTGCAAATGCAGATTTTTTCACATCCGCGGATGCGGTTGCGGATTTTTGAACGCCCACACAGAAGTATAATATCAAGAAAAGTATTTATTTAATAATTTTATTACCTATCTAATAACTTAGTGTGGAAGTTAAAAATTAGAGAATTATATTTAATAAAAAGCAATATTGCCGCCTTCTCGGGGTAAAGTCTGTTACGCTTGGAACACTTAATAACCGAAATGTTCAGAGAGTTCATAAGTTAAGCGAAACTAAAAATGTAATGATTGTTTTGTCACCGAACAGAATCTTCGCTCCTATTGGTCAATGGTCACGCGTGGACGGCCCGCGCAACCCGCCTGCCCCACCTAATTTCTTTCTTGTAGAGCAACTTGTGCGACATCCGCATCTGCATGAAACTCCGCATAGATTTATTGCAGATGCGTATGTCCAAACTGATGCGAAAGTTCCGCAATTGCGGAACTTCCGCATAACAGAGTTGACCACGAGAATGCGGCAATATTGCTTTTTATTAAATATAACTTCCACACTAAGTAATTCGATAGGTAATAAAATTTAATTAAAAAACTGCTTTAGTGCGAGCTGTGGATACATTTACATGCGCGTAACATTTAACATCATTTCTGCAGAAGTATTAAAGGAGTGGGATATTAATGTGTTGTAGAAAATTAGTACTGTGTACTAATGTATCGTGGGTAACCTAAGTATTTTAAAAGGTAGTTTATTACCACGAGACTTAAATAGTTAAAGATTTGAAGAAAAATGAAAAACCTTTGCCGGCCGAAGTTTTCCATTCTGCACATACTTGGGATAAAAGAACTAAAACAATGGAAAGTTCGGGACTTTTCAAGTTGGACAGAAAAGGGATGCATAAGAGTGGCACTACGCGTTGCTTTGTTAGGAGCTTAAAAAGAGGAATTATACTGGCTAATTCTTTGAAGCAAAAGGTAAAAGAAAGGAGCTTTCCTGTAAGCTCAGGGTCATTAAAAAGTCCTCCTTTGGCAGCTCCCAGAATATGCATATACTTGTGCTTACTTATTTAGGTACATTTAGGTACTTAAAAAAATATGTAATAGTATTTTAAATAACAAGTCGCTAAAGAGATGCTTTTTATGATGTGTCATTTATATCACGAACGATAGCAAGTGTGGTTATAAAATAAAGAACACAAGAAAAATAACCCTGTTATCCATCATGACTTATATACAGTATTTTTTTATTGCTAAATAAAGTTTACAAAAAAATTATTAATATTCTTTAAACTACTAAAATATAAATAATTTTAAATGCATTTTGATTTCACACAATGTAAATAATGTATGGCATTTTTGCTACAAAACAAATGTAATAATAAGATTAATGATTATGTGTCAAATATAATAATGTAAATAAAATTAATTAAATTAGTTAGTTTTGTTATTAATGATGTTTCATTACGTTCTTAAAATAATTTAATTAGTTAAATTCGTTATTAATGTTTTCTTACATTGTTACATATTCTTAAATATTTTTTAATAAAAGTCGTATAAAAAATTCAAATTTTGATACCTTTTTTAACCACTAAAAAAATTTTATTACTTGGCGATCGTTTATAAGTATGAAGATTATTTACGCACATAAAGTAATCTCTTACTAGCCCTTATTAAAACAAGATTTTCTATAAATAAAAAAATATTTTATGATAGGCAACCCACACAAAATCTGTTCTGGTTATTCGAATTTTATTACTGACATTTGTCAAGTTGGTTGCCTAAAACTAAAATATACCCTGAAAAAAGTCATGAAAAATTATGATTTCCAAAAATTAAACATTAATTGGCCATTAGTGATCTCAACTCTTAATGCGCTCGCTAGGCCTGCGTGTTAAATGGCCTTAATGATTAATTGTCTCTATTAGTAGGATCTCCCAAAATTGTAGGAAGCCCGTTACAGCGTCACAGCGTTATCCATTGTCCTTGTAATAGTTAAAAAAATGTTTGTGCGCATGCTCCATCTTTCGCGGCTTTTTCGGGCACTTTATTTACAAATGTATGAGGAGTACACATGTTTATAAAAAAATTAGCAATAAAACAAGCAATAATACTTAATTTTTTATAAACAGTTCAAATCAAATTATTGTGCATACCTAATAAAAAATTGATAAAAATATTTTATTTAAAATATATAATGTTATCTTTAAGGAAAGGAGCTAATAAACGTTGTTGTTATGGAGTATGCAGCAGTGACATGCCTAGTAAGTCCTTTCAGGAGTATTTATATAAACTCATCAAAATAAGTAAGCCAAAGCACTTAAAAATTTGTCCCAAATGTGCCAAATACGATTTGCAGGTGAAGCGGTGCGGACGAGGTGGTGGTCGATTCCAAGGAAATGATAATGTTAATAACGACATATATATTCGTTCATTGCATTTTGAAGAAGAATGTGGTTCAATAACCGAATATCCAGACCCCATCAGTTGTGTAAAAAGAAAACTAGTGATAAGGTAATATATTTAATTAATTATAAATATAATAGCTCGCGCCATAACCTCAAATAATAAAATTCTCTGTTTTAGGTAAAAGTCACTAGAACCTTGATAAAAACATAGAAATATTTATTATTTTTTCTTTTATGTAATTTTTACTTTTACTTATTACCACGACAAGTAGAATACAGTTTTACTTGACATCTAAATTAATATGATCCAAACCTCTTAACTTATTCGACTTTATTTCCTCCTTGAGGACGACCATAGCACTTCAACCATCGTCGTAACTGAACACAATTGTGGGCTTCTACGGTAGGATGAACTTATGAAGCATCATCAATTATTTTTTTATTTATTTGCACTGATATTAGAGGTGATAATGATTGTTGCCCAGCCATATTGTAAGTTTAAACATATATTATATTTTAAAAATTATTTTTAATACAAAAAACATTTTTTTTAAATGATTAAAAAAAATTCCAAAAATAAATAAATAAATAAAAAGCCCCAAAAATTTAAAAAAAAAAAAAACAATTAATAAAAAAAATAAAAAAGGCAACTTATAGTCATATTTAAATATTAAAATATCATCATATTTAGAGTTTCCTTATAAAGAATCATTAACGAAGTGCCACGGATTTTTTATAAGGAGTACATCTTTTTTTGGAATATAAAGTTTTTTATATCGTCTGTCAACATAAACAAAAAGTTTTTCGATTTTCAATGTTGCTACGTTGTCCCTGAGGACATAATAATTTCTTCTCGTGTCTTTACGACAGAACCCAACTTGTTGATCCCTGAAAAACATAAATATAATTTCGGCATAAATCCGCTCTAATGACTTGACCCAAAATCGAAATAGGCCCCGAACATAAAAAGAGCACTTTCTAAAGAATAAAAAAGTTCCCTAAACCTCTGTTATTGTATTTCCAAAAGGGCGGTTTTGGGGTGAAAAAGTATCGGCAAAGTTTTCGAAGATTATATTCCCGGGACACGATCCCTTAATCTTTTTGCAGGATGTAAGTTGTTTTCTTGTCCCGTATTTTGTTTGTGGAGAAAATAAAAGTCGCAAAGGGTAAATTTTGTTGTTTATGGATTAAATGAACTTTAAAGTTTGGGGTCTTAAAAACAAATCATCCCAACTTGAGCCAACAAAATCAATTCATTGTTGTCGTTAACATGCTCAAGCGAATGTTCATATTTTAAATGTGTTCAGTTAATTACATACAAGAAAACATGAATAAACCCTATGGGAATGTTTAAGCACTGTCTGTATTTTTTATTTAATTTTGTTCTTTTAAGAGTACAAAATCTCAAAATTATCTTCTTCTAAAACCAGCAGTTTCTCATTTAATTTAAATTTTAAATAAAGCCATGGTCATTTAAGATTTTTATTATACCTAAATGTTTGCATAATTTACATTTTGTGAAAACATCACCATTCCAGTTTCCGCTGTATAGTTCGCCTTATGGCATTGTTGGTTGCATACTGTCGTATAAGTAATTGTTTAATAAAAATTGGTTAAAACTATTTTTTTAATAATAACATTTATAATTATATGTCCAAAGCATTGTATATATGATTTTTTATAGTGAATTTTGATTTGTTTGAATAACTTGACTTGCGTAACATTTTGTCATATCCATTCTCTTTCTTTCAGTAACAGAGGCTATACAAGCCTTAAAACTCTATTAATTTCGTCATTTTTAACTTTAAAGCCCTAAATAAATTAATTCGCTGGACCAAAAGTGAATCTGTGATCTTTTAGTTCAGGATAAGTCATCTTAAGCGGATAATCATTTTATTTGTTTCAAGGTGACTACATTTTTAAATTTAATTAAAAGTTTTTATTATTTAATATTGTTGTATTTCTTAAATATTTAAACAAATTCGCTAGAAGCCATCTTGGGCATATCTTAACACAGGTCTTACTTTTGTTGCAGCAAACCTGGGTTTGTTTTCTTAGAATGTTTTTATCTTAAAAAGATTTTTTAAAAGCTTGTTTTAAACAACCATAATTTCATTGGGTGTAGTTGCTGACTGATATCAGCATATTATGGTTTTTGGGCTTTAGTGTTCTGCTGTTGGCTAAACTGTTTTGAGACAGTTAGTTTTGGATTGGTTTGCAGCCAGTCAAGTTTCTGGGTACAGTCTTGTAAAACTTTTAATTTAATAAGTTAAAGTGATGAGCAGTCTTTAAAACTTTAGGCATTTGACCAATTTAGTTTTTAAATAAAATTTAAGAAGTAATGTAAGCTTAATTTGGTGTAATAGATCTTATTAAAAATTTGTTTGATTTCAGGTTTATTCAATTAGGTTAATCCAAAGATAGTTTAAGACCTTAATTATTCTATAATTCCTTTTAACATCAAATATTAACAGCTTATAGATTATATCTTTTGATTAAATAGGTTTGCATGTTTAAGCATTTACAGAGTTTTAAAAAATAACTCCCCTGTACCTTGTGGCTTGGGTGGACTTAGTCGAGGCATCAACTTTAATAAAATAACTAGTAAGTTTATTGAAGTAACAGAGAGTTTTATTTGACTGTTTGTGAAAACAAATATGCAAAAAAGTCTATGCAAAAAGAAAATAAAAATGTTCTCTTCTGTAACCATAAGGATATAAATCTTAAAATAATAGCAAAAAACGTTTTTGGCTTGTTTCTAATGCTACGAGGCTTGGATAAAAAGTTTCCGGCTAACCCATTGAGGACGAGGCAACTATTCCTGAAGAAAGCAAATTAATTCCCATTGAGAAAGTTATGGCAACATTTTTGGGAGCAGCATTAATATAGACTATTATAAAATATACAAGTATTCCAATTCTTGATCATGAAAAAATATTTAAAGAAACTCATAGCAAAAAGAAAATTTTAACAAATGACCGCCACAAATCGTTAATTGTCATGGCAAAATTCATCATTCTGTTTTTTCCATTTCAGATTTCTTATGGATTTATTTTTCGAATAAAAAATTTTCTGGTAAAAAATTGGGCCCAATTTAAACGAATTGTTGCCACAAACCCTTTATTGAAGAATGGAAAAATCACTACAGATGGATAAAGGCTCTTTAAACACTGATAGAATAAATTATCAGCTAAGGAGACTAAGTAGAAAAATAAAAATATTTTTAAATCATTTTGCTTTTTTTACTAGGATAAAACTTTTATCTATCCTGTAGTTAGAAAATTTAATTACTTAAAATGGTTTTAACAATATCCATTTTAAAATTACCAAATAACATATTAAAATTATCTTTGTAATACCACATTACTTTATATAGGTTCTGTTTACTAATTTCATTAAAATTTTCCAGACCAATTACTATTACGTCCAGTATTATCTTTTTGTAACTTTTGGTACATTCCTTCTAGTAAAGATACTTATAAAAAACCGAATCTTAAATTAAACAAAATTTGTCCATATCAAGACCATTTACCAATTAATAGAAAAACGCCTTTAAAGTTTCTGCGTACGCTTATGATTCCCAACATCATTTTTTTAAAAATTTTGACTCACCATAAAATGTTAATCACGACGTAATCCAACACACCAACCCATTCTGATTTTTTTAATTTGCCTTTAAGTATTATCATACTTATTCATAGTCAGTCAAATTTTTTAATAAAAACTATTTTCTTAATATTAAAATGTATTAGTTTTTAATACAAACTCTTTTAAAAATGGATATTTTATAAAAATACCTTATACAAGGTCAAAAACATTAAAATTATGCATTACATGTGATAAATTTAATCAAATTTGAATTTTGCAAAAAAAAAACACATATTTAATATGGCACTACTTCAAAAAAAAATGTGTCTGCAATAACATTGGTCAAAACAAAATTTTGGAGGTACATTAATTTTTTCGCACAGACCAGTGGTGTAAATTAACAAAAAATAGGCAAAAATAAAAATTATCTTAAACATCTAAAATTTTGGATATGGACTAAAAATTGCATTTGGAAAAACTTTTTTTTATAGCTTTTTTTGATATTTTCAGGATTAACCCTACTCTTGAATATTTTTGGGAAAAAAATAAAATTTTACAAATAATGCGCATTCCGTGACTACTTTTTTTATTAATTTACATCTTAACATTTAAATAAAACTATTAATAAAAAATCCTATATTTGGACTTTACTGGTAAAAGTAATTTAATTAGAATTACCAATTACTCTTCTAAGTAGTAGTAAATTGCGATTACAAATTACTAGCATGTTTGTTAAAAGTAATTTAATTATTAATTAAAACTAAAAGTAATTAAGTATTTTAGCAATTACTTTAATTAAATTACCACCTATATTAAACACAATACACTAAACAAATACAATATTTATACTAATATGCATCATACGCGCACGTCACACTATTCAAACTGCTTTCTCGTCAAGTTCAACATTATTGACTCTAAAATAAAAATGTCTTTTTATCCTACCCCAAATTTTACCAGATTTTTCCACGAAAAAAAAGTATAACAAACGGTGGCGGTAAGCATCAATCGAAAATAATAAATCGGCGCGGAAGCGGCGTTCGCCGGATTCAAAGCGGCCTGCCGTATTTTAAGATGCTCTTTTCGGCTGGCCAAAATTCCAGCAGTTTTTCGAAAAAATAAGGTTATTTAATTTTTCGTAGTAATTCAGTGATTTATTATGTAATTAAATCAATTTCCAAGTAATTCAATTACTTTATAAGAATAGAATTACTTATAATATATTTCTAAGTAATTGAATTACTTGGGATTCGTGAAAATCAATTACCAATTACGATAACATTATTTTATTAACTGATAATCCAAATATAATTACCTTGCCCGGTAAGTAATTGGATTAAAGTAATCCAATTACTGAGAAGTAATTAAATACGATTTTTTAATTATTTTAATTGAATAACCGACAGCTCTTTAGATTTATAATACGTTTGATATAATAAGCAGGAATAAGGTTTTAAATTTTTAATTATTTGGCCAAGGCGCTTATTTAGGTTTACCATGAACTAAAATTTCCAAAGATATTTTTTACATTCTACATTTTAGGCTTTTAAATTTATAATAACAAATTGATAAATTTAATTTTTTACAAACCTTTAATTTATTTCGTTATACTGTATTCTTTTTTCCTTTTTTTATTAATCTTTAGTCTAAAAGTAATATTCCGATTACCAGATAAGGTAAGCAGACTTTCTCTTTGTTTTGCTTTGTCCGCCAATAAAATCATTTTTTATAAATGTTTTATGGCATAAAATCTATTTTTTATAACAAAACCATTTACCTATAAACCCCATTTATTCATTTTAAATTTGTTCATTCTTCACAAATATCCGTTTTCCATGCCCTTAACGCATTTTATCGCCACATCCAACCCTTTTTCCATATTTTTCTCGGATGGGGATGTGTTTGACACTTCATCCCTTCGATATCGTCGAATTGACGATAATATCACGTACGGACCGCTTCACCACTTTGTAAAAAAGAAAAAGGACATTTTCCTCGGGGTCAAAAGGTACCTTTTTAAAGGATCGATGTCGCTGATGCGGTGCATAGACCCCTTAAGTGTCGTGTGTGGTAAACATTTGTTGATACAGGACTGAACCCAGGTTAGATGAATTTCAAAAATTAAATAGTGTTATTTACCGTGCCTACATACAAAATCAAGCAGGGTCTAATTAGGTGCTAAGGGCACTAATAAGGTTTTATTTGCATCCTTTTTAAATAGGATATTAACCCTTTAATCCTTTTTTTATTTAAGTGAAAATTCGCCTGGGATGGCACATCACCACACACCTTTTATAAAAGACTTAAATTACTTTTTGAATGGTATTTTTTAACGACTTAATGAACTTGGAATAAGGGTCTATGGTAAATATTTGTTTTATATGGCAGAATGGCACAAAACCTACAGGGTGTTTTCAAATCGACCTTTAACATAGGAACAATTAAAACTATAACAAGTTTGCGCAAGTAAATAAAAATAATTAGGTTAAAATAAAATTTATTATACTTCTTATGGAAAACATAATTTATGTTGCTATAGCGATTCAAAGATGGCACCGGGATATAGGTTTTATTTTATATCTCTGGAACCGTTTTCAGATAGCCATGTAAGTTTTGGCATATAAATTGCTTTTAATAGTAGGTACTTTTCGGTGTTTTTACTAAATTAATATTTTAATCAGGGGCGTACCGACAGGGGAGGTCTCTATATAATTTGTTCACATTTTTATTAAACGTCATATTTTTGCAGTTTCCTTTGGAAATTCTAATTTAATTAAGATTTCTATATCAAAGTAGTATCTAGTTATGGTAAACGAATTTAACATAAGGTTTAAAAATAAAGTTTATTCAATTATTATTGTGGTAATAACGGTATATTTAAAAAAATATATATTGTCCTCGCCTTTCAAAAAATGCCGGAATACTCTTTTTGCTTGGGCGACCATGACTTTGGAGAGTATTTTCTCGAAAACGGCTAGACTGACAGGTCTTCTACAAGAATACCTTATTTATGTCATTTATACCGCGAAATCAGAATTTCTAAAGAAAACTGCAAAAATATGATGTTTAATAAAAATGTGAACAAATTATATAGAGACCTCCCCTGTCGGTACGCCCCTGATTAAAATATTAATTTAGTAAAAACACCGAAAAGTACCTACTATTAAAAGCAATTCTTATGCCAAAACTCATATGGCTATCTAAAAGGGTTCCAGAGATATAAAATAAAACATATATACTGGTGCCATCTTTGAATCGCCATAGCAACCTTATGACGCATTTGCGGACCCATGTTGATATGAACTTTTCTTCATAATTTAACATGTAGAATCAATGAGCTGTTAGGTTAACTGGAGAAAGCATCGATTTGGCATAAGCGTGCCATCATAAAGGTACATTCTAAGGTTCTGCCGAGCGATGAATGAACCTCTGTACTCAAACAATATAATTCACTAAAACCTGGGAAAATGGTTACTACATATACTATTTCGTCGTAAAGCGTGGCTGCCAAGTATCTTTCTGTTTTTTTTACTTGATAGTATATTATGATAAAATTTTACTTAATTTATTCTTAAAATTACATCAAACTCTACTATTGTATTTTAAACTGTGAATAATATTTGTTTTATGTATTACTATAAAGTATTTCACAGAAAAGTAATGATGTCAAAAAACTATTTTGAGTAGAGGCGTACTTCAGCCACCTTCGGCCTTCGGCTTCGCTCGACAGATGACACATTCAATATGGCGTTTTAGTCTAAATGTTTTTCGTTTTTTGGGTTATTTTTGTGACAATTGTTGTATAAATATCAGTTTTGTGTAAGTACTTTTAATAAATTAAAATGGTAAGGCAGTGCCGAGTGTGTAAAGTGACGGATATGATTCCTGGATAATCATTTCACAAGTAAGTACAAATTATGCTTGTACCATTATATCGCCAATAATAAACACAAACATGTTGGGCGCAGCTCTCGATTGCGTTTATGAATGAAATGCTTTCTCTATCTATGCTATCAGCTCATTGTGTAGAATCACCCCCAGAATTATTCAATCGGTATTTTCGGACACCCTGTACTACACATAAATTATTATTTAAAAACGTATTTTTACTTTACTTTTCTCATGTTTAAATAAAATTCTATTAGTAATTAAATGTAATACTTATAACTTAACGGCCCATAATTAACTTCGTAAAATAAAACCTAAATTTTTATATATATTTTTTTAAACAACCAAAAAAATAACTGAGATCAATACCTTTTTGGTACCAATTATTTTTTCCCTTAGATCAATTTGAGGGAAATCAGTTAAAGAGAGCCATTTAAACTAAAATATTTTATGGAGATAGCATACAAAAAGAAAATTAAAAAGAGAAAATGTATATTTTTTAATTTTATTTTTTTTTAGGCTAAATGCACAAATTTAATTACAAAAATCTAAAATTGGTCTAAAAATAATAGGTAAAACTTAAATCTTTCAGTACAGTAATTTAATAAAATTTAAAAGTCTCATATCTTTAAGCAAGTTTTTATTAAAGAAGTTAAATTTTATTTCAGCCAATAAAGATAACATGAAACACAATGGAGTATAAACTACTATGAAACTTCCCACTTGCATGCTTTACGGTTTCAACTAAGTTTTCAATTTTACCAAGAGTTAGTTTAGTTTGTAAAATATAAGTACATTTAAAGCTGTATATTATAATGTAATTAAATAGACATAAACTGCCTCAAACAAATATTTGACATTTCAACAAAAGTGCATGGGAAAAAAAATGAATCCACAAACTTTTTTCACCACTGGACGGCCAAATAACAACTGTTTATTATACTAACAAGCTTTTATTGGAATTACAATTAAGAATAAACATTAATGAACGAAAACTGTGGAGACAAATAACAACTGTTGCTACTATCTTACTTAAGCAATTTTAATTTTTTTGTTGGGCATATTACTAATAGTCCAAGAATTAAACATATTACATGAACGTGAAAAAATGTCGAACTGACTTTTTTCACCACTGGACGGCCAAATAACAACTGTTTGCTACTAATCATTACTTAAACAACTGGAGTACTTTATATTCTTTTTTGTTGGGCATATTATTAATAGTCCAAGAATTAAACATATTACATGAACGTGAAAAAATGTCGAACTGACTTTTCACCACTGGACGGCCAAATAACAACTGTTTGCTACTAATCATTACTTAAACAACTGGAGTACTTTATATTCTTTTTTGTTGGGCATATTACTAATAGTCGAAGAATTAAACATCATATTACATGAACGTGAAAAAATGTCGAACTGAAATAAGACACTATTTTTTCACATCTATTAACAAATCGATCGGGTTGGCATACCACTATTTATACTAAAAACTGGCTGTTTTTAACTGTTACGCTTAAAAATTGGCTCATATCTAAATTTTAACTTATCCTAACAACTAAGTTAACAAACATTGGCAACGACATTATGTTAAGGCAGAATCATTCCCATTAAAGTTCTTTTATTTTTGCAAAAACAAAACCAAGACCAAGTTTGCCGAATCTTAGCAAGACCAAGACTAAGACTGACCCTGCGAGATTTGAGTAAGAACAAGACTGAGTCTGCGAAACACTTGTGTATTGTAGTTTAGTCAAAGTGAAATTTGGGCGTTATTGAATATTTGAATTTCAATACCTATTTTGATAGACAATCCCTAGTATCGGTATTAAAACCACAAAACCGTCCATCTAGAAACAAAGTTAGTTTTATAACACTAAAAGCTATGGAAGAAGCCTTGGAAAGACAGAGAAGAATCTCAGTATAACCTTTCTTTCTCTACAATGTGCTGATTGGTCGACGAAGAGGGGCCGACCAATCAGCACGTTGGAGCGAGAGAGAAAGGTTATACTATGATTTTTCTTTCTCTCTTGCAAGCTCGATCGCACTGCCGAGTGGCAAGGCTACCATAATTATATGATCGAAGATTTTAACTATTTCAAGTGGTAATTGTCTCAAAAGTTGCCTCTTCTCCGATTTCGACCAAATTTGGTATATGGGTTTTTTTGGGGCGCTGATCACGAATTTAACAACATTTTTTTCGGCAACGTTTCGTTTTTGAGATATTCATCATCAAAGTTGAAAATCAAACTAACCTCATTTTCACTATATTCCCCCTTCTTTTTGTACACAATTCTTGCTTTTTACACTAAGTGGCACACAATATTTTATAAACACCTTTTAAAACCTTCTATTTTCAAAGGCAGCTGCCATATTTGCTTATAAAATCCCTAGTGTATACATGGTTGCGGCCACGTTGCGGTGTGTGAAAGTGAAGGTTTGCAATTAAATGAAAAAGGTGTAAAATAAATATGAAAACAAGTTTTTAAAAGGTGTTTGTGAAATATTGGGTGCCAATTTAGTGTAAAAATCAAGAAATCTGTGCAAAAGGAAGAAGATTAGTGTAAATAGGGTCAGTTTAATTTTCAACTTTGATAATAAATATCTTGAAAACGAAACGTTGCCAAAAAATGTTTTCAGATTCGTGATCAGCGTCCCAAAAAATCCCTGTATACCAAATTTGGTCAAAATCGGAGAGGAGGCAACTTTCGAGACAATTACGTTAAAATTGTAAAACTAACATAACTAAGGGCGAGAATAATGACGGTTTTTGCGCCAGTCAAAATTATGGTCTATTTCGTTTACCTTAGGTGATAATGATTTTTTATTTGATAATTGTTGCGAAACCATTCTATATAAGGTGAGGTCCTATACCTTTCTACCTTGAAACCGTCTCTAATTGTCGGGGATAATACCACGAGTGCTTAAAAATTACCGATAATGTTCAAAAGCTTTTTATTTATAATTCCACGAGTTAGAAGAACGAGTGGAATTTGTATAACAGGCTTAAATGAAAATTATCTGGTTAATTTTTATGCACGAGCGGTATTTAAGGAGAATATTTCTAGAATAGAGAAATATGGGAGTATTATACTAGTAAAATGTTTTTTTGTCATACAATTTTTAATTTCATGCAACATAATTAAAACTATAACTGAAATCGTTTTTTTTAATTACTTTATCTATTTCTTCATCGTGTACATGACCACATAGACTTATTTTGACTGATTTTGACGTTTCTAATTGACAATACAAACAAACAGGTTCGATTGTTCTGTGTTTGTAAGTAAGTTGAAATACCACGTTGTCTAGGCAACGTGAAATTTTCGCTTAGTCTGAAAATAAATAGTCAGTATTTTGTTTATATGAAAATTCGTTTAGATCATATGTATATTTCATTTAACTTTACGTGGTTATCGAAAAAAATATTTTATATCAAGGCTGTTAATAAAATTATTGATTTTCTCAAAATAAAACAAATACATTTTCTGTGTATCTCTTTGAAATCACCGGGTAGCAACCGCTCTATTCCACTATTATTTATCGTCGAATAGCCATGGGGTTATATCCTATTATTTCATTTTATGCTCCATCTGTACACCTGTGGTCTGTTTACTACTGATGTGATTTCTTGCCCTCAGAATTGCACTTGAAATAGTTTCAGACTGCGGGCCACAAGAACCGCAAATTGATGTAGCAGGGATTAGTTGGTGGCTAGTGGGGATATATCAAAGCATCGTTTCAGGTTACGCTTTGGTTAAATAATTCCGTAAAAATACCTTGGTCCACAAATACGTTTTTATTCTATTAAACTTTAATTTTCAATACAGGGGTGAAAAAAGCGTATTTGTATAGCAGCCCAGAAGATTAAGGAGGAAAAAAAGATAGTTCAATACAAATACGTTTGTCGAAGGAAACGTATTTTGATTAACGTGTCTGTATTGATTAAAATTATTTCTTTCTCCTTGATCAGTGGTAAAACATGAGTTAAGAAAAAATTAAATAGTTATAGAAGACATCCTGAAATAAAAAAACAATTTCCTGTTATTTAAGAATTGTTAGAAAAACTCATTTTTTTGTTTTTTGCTACCTCAATTAAAGGGGTATTCTAATCTAGAAAGTTAATAAAATTGTTTTTTTAATATTTCGATCGTTTAGATATTTAAGAATACCTCCTTAAAATGATTTTTCGAAATTCGAATTATTTTAAAAATTGGGCGCAATGAAGCTAGAATCGAAAGTTCTGAGTTTCGAGTTTTAAGTGCTCCAAAAGGAGAGAAATTTGTTAAATTAATTTAAGGTAAAAGAAGGCCCGATATATGTAACGGAATAGCTAAATAAAGAAATGTAAGTAATATGTAGGTACTGTTCTATCTGTTAAACTACCTGACACTTAACTTAAAACTTCAAATACGTTTTTTCGAATCTACTTTTTTCGAAACGTTTGTCACAACATTTCAAGTTTTAATTGACCGATTTTCCAACAAATTTTTTTTACTATTTTTAAAAGCTCGGAAAAGTTAAAAAAAACCTACCTCTTTTTTGAGAAACCGCCATTTTGCTGGATTTTATTTTCATTTTTTCTTGTTCTAGTCATAATGACATTTGTACTGATAAAGAATCTACCATTTTTTTTATTTTTTAGATAAACAGAAGAGAGGGAGTTTTGACAAGATGGAAACGTTTTTTTCCCGCTTTACTTTAACAGCATGTAAGTTTGAGAAATATGTTTTTTTTTGTTGAATTTTTTCGTGAATTTTTAAAATAAAAATAAATGAACGATGAAAAAATGGATAAGATATTAATTGTTTTTTACGACCGATAAAAACGCCCCAAATTCAGGCTTCTAGACTAGAATACCCCCTTAATATATATTTTAAAACAAAATTCGAATATACCTGTTTTAATTTGAGCCAATATGTGAATCGTACCATTTTTTAAAAAGGGGTACACCATAAAAAACCGAAATCAGTTTAAAGGTTAGCTTTTTCCTGTCTTCCATAAAAAAACATTTATTATATAATATATATATATATATATATATATATATATAATATATATATATATAATATATATATATATATATATATATATATATATATATATATATATATATATATATATATATTCAAATTATTTAAATTTTCTTAAAAAATTATGAAGATTCTAAGACGAATATATATAAAATTTATAAAATAATATCACAAAAAAATATTTTATTTTATTTTTTCAAATTAGTTTTTAGGTTGGTCTGCAAGTTCGGAAGGTCAATCGGCTTTGTGGTAAATGAACGCGTTACGACAATTTAGAAAATATTACTAAATATTATGTACAGAGTTTTCCCGTATAATTGCGCACCCCTTTAAAATCTTTATTTTTATAGATAGAAAAAAATAGTTTATATGAAAGTTGCAGGATTTTTCATGAAGATTTTCATGGTGTAAGACAGAAAAACAAATGATGATCGGAAAATTAACAAATCACTATCAACTTCGTTATTTTAAAAGGAACACCCTGTATATGATTCAAAATTTAAATTCTGCTAATCTTCCTCTTTTCAAATATATATATCTTACTTTGTTATAAACGATTGAATTATTTGAATTTAAAATCTGTTCTTATAAATAGTTAGCCATGGATAAGCAAGTTTGAAAAGTTAAGTGTTAGCCATGGTTCGTCTTGGAAACCAAACAAAAATATAAATATTTGACAGAAGTCAATTTTGGGTTGTATCCATGGCTAACTATGGCTTATAGACAGATTTTAAATTCAAATAACTGCAACTCTTATCGAACATAGATAAGTTATATATATTTGAAAAGGAAGATACAGGTAATTTCAATCATATACAGGTGTTCCATTTAAAAAACGAAGTTGATAATTTTTTGATTTTCCGATCATATTTTTTTCTATCTTCACCATGAAAATCTTCATAAAAATCCTGCGCTTTATATAAACTATTTTTCTATCTAAAAAATAAGATTTTAAAGGTTCAATTATACGGAAAACTTGTACTATATTCTAAATTATCTTATAAAAACCCAAAACGACTTTTAATAAACCCAGACACCACCGATTAGCTAAACAAAATTACTTGGAAACAGAGCTGTCGGTAATTGAATTAAAATAATTGAAAAATCGTATTTAAATACTACTTAGTAATTGGATTACTTTCCGAAAAAGGTAATTGTATTTGAATTATCAATTAATAGGATAATGTAATCGTAATTGGTAATTAATTTTCACGAATCCCAAGTATTTTAATTACTTAGAAAGTAGTTTAATTATTTATAAAGTAATTAAATTACTTAGAAATTAATTTGATTACCTAATCAATAATTAATTTACTACAAAAAATTCAATTACCTTTCTTTATAGAAAAACTGTCGCTGGCTTACCGCCACCGTTTATATAAGTTTTTTTTGTGGAAAAATCTGTTGATGTTTCGGGTAGGATAAAAAGAAATTTTTATTTTGGAGTAATTTATTGTTGAACGTGCCGAGAAAATAGTTTTAATAGTGTGACGTGCGCGTATGATGCATATTAGTTTAAATATTTTATTTGTTTGGTGTATGGAATTTAATATATGTGGCAATAAAAATCAAGTAAATGCTAAAATATTAAATTACTTTTAGTTTTAACAAACATGCTAGTAATTGGTAATCATAATTTACTACTACTTAGTAGAGTAATTGCTAATTGTAATTGAATTACTTTTTGAAAGTAATTGCGACAGCTCTGCTTGGAAATTACCTTAGAATAAGGTTTATTATTGGTTTTGGCAGTAACATTTTAACATTTACTTGGTGATTTTTTAGGTAGTGTATTAAAATGCTAATAATATTCTAAGTGTATTTTAATTATTATTATTGCCAAGTAAACAATCTGTCATGCAGAGGATTGTCATTAATCACATACACAACTCCCCTATGATTTTCTATAAACAGTCATACTTTAATGCTACTACAGTATTTTGTAACAAAGGGACTATTTTTCATTTTATTTACTTTCAGTGCTAATTTTACTTACATTTATTACTAATTTTACTTTAATTATTAGATACAGTATAGAGCTTTTGAACTTAATAAATAATATCGGTTTTATCACGCCATTAATGCTAGGCTAAGTGCCTAATGTCAGAGTGGCTTCGCCCATAGATCTGTAAATCATAAATTATGCACAAGGTGAATACAAGTTTTGTTAATGGAAAAAGCTAATTAAGTACATTACAAAAAATATAGTGCTTTTAATTAAATAAAGAGGTCGTAAACATATGTCAAAACGGCAAAATTTATATTATGACAATGTATATGTGGATCATACATAAGTCTCCAAACATGCGTAGCGCAAAAAACTAAAGTCTTCAGGTGTATATAAAATTAATTTGTCATGTTCAAAAATACGTAAAATCCCAAGAACACTTATCGACGTATACGGGGTTCATATAACTAAGATTACAGGAAAAAAATAGATCGGATAGAAACCCTAAGGTTAGTTTTTGTCGGCTACTGAACTAGAAAAGTTTTATAAAATGGGTTCGGTTCAGTCGCTATACCTCGGGATTAAGACCAAAGCGGTCCCATTGTATTAAATTTCTTCTGGCGATACCCCACAAAATCTTTTTTTAAAACTTAGGGTTGGTATTGTGATTTTAACTAATCATCAGCACCTGTTGATGTACTGCTGCCGGTGCTGTTCGTGAACTGTTTCCTTTTTGAACTTAATGTTGATGTTCAAAACCGTTCGATTTAAAACAGTCGGTGTCAAAACTGGTATTTTTCACTGAACCCTTCTCAATTTTGTTGATATTTATGTACCTTTGGCTACAAAAATATTAAAACCACCCGAAAATAAAAAACATTTAACTAAAAGAAGCAGTCCTATTGGTAGATCACGACCAACGTTAAAAGCTAGCTTGACTCAGCAATTCCATTGCTTAGCCAAGGTTAAAAACTAAGCTTTTGCGGCGTAACGGTTTTAAATATATTAGCATATTTACATTTGTTTGGAGTAAATCACCAAGACCTGTCTAGATTGACAGTCCTTTTACATTAGTTTGTTTGCTAATTGTGTTATTTTTTTATATAAAAATATTGTTGATTAAGTAGAATCTATTTGATCTTGAAAGTGGGTGATTGTTTTTATTTAAATAGTTTTAGTTCTAAAAAAATAGTTTATACATAGTGATCCCTAAAAAAATCTAAAATAAATGTGTCAAAATACTTGACAAATTGGCAAAAAATATTTTACAATTATCACCGTACTTTAACATAGTTTTTTTTTAAATATGGTTATTAAATACCCAATTAATAGTCAATTTAAACACACAGGTTCGACAACCGGTTGTAAGTAGTGGTAGTAGCAAAGCATATGGAATGGCTTTATATACAGACGTAAAACTAGCTTTAATGGTCATAGCTTTAAGTAGCGTTTTACCTTAAAGCATATTTGGTGGGGCCCTACCCAGGACAAGGATTGCAAATCTTTAATTATTTTGTTAGAGCAAAGAGAGAAAAATGCTTGAAGGCACGTTTGGTATTTTAGAGCCAAAATTAAGGATATATAACAGAGGATATAGACCAGTTCAGAAAATGTAGGTTATGTTAAATTGGCAACTTGTATTTTATATAATTTTATAAAAAAATATGATGCAGTAACACATAACTATATAAGACTAATTACTGAGGTTACTAAGCCCTTAAAGAAAAAATACTACCAGTGCCTTCCTATGCACGGTAAAAATGTATCAAAAAATGCCTTTGGAGAGTGATTCAATAATTACTTTAATTTAAATGTTGGAAGTGTACCATGCAAAATGAGAAGGTTAATCGATTTTATCTGTACTCTTCTATTTATTGAATCTAATAAAAGTGTTTTATACCGTCTAATTTTTTTTTTTTGCAATGTAGGTTCAAATATTTTATTTTACAGCTGTATTCATATACTATGGATCTGATAAATAATACAATATGGGATACTGTTGTCCCATTTTAGGACAAAATGCAAAGTTTTATAACTTTCTAGACCAAAATCACCTGTCCAATGCTAAATTAAAACTAAAAAAAATCGTCGGCAACGAACATACGTAGGACAAACGGATTCTGAAACAAGACTGAAAGGTCTAAGACGTGAATGTGCATGACATGTGTCAACGTGTTTATTTTAAAGTACAACTTCACGAACCAGCACTGAGACGTTATGACGTGTGTGAAAAGAAATTTAATCAACACATTATAAAATAATGCATAGACAAGATCATGTGAATAAAATAATTACAGAAATTTGGCGATTATAATATTAATTAAGTCTTTACTTTTGTGTTCTTTCCATGTGCCAATTAAAAATAGATAAAGAAGATCCAATAAAACCTAAATAAAGGAGTGTTTACCAACACCAAGACGTCAGCATATCTTGACGGCAAGGCATCACTGCGGAGTCGAGTCTAAATTGAATCCGACCAGATAAAATAATAAATCAATCAATCAATCAGGTGTTGGATACGAATGCTTCGGCCGAGGGGACGGTCAATATTTGCTCAAAAGAAATTCAGAATAGATAAGCAAAAATGTATAAGCAGTGGGGTGCAAAATAATTTACTTTACGAATTTATTAACGTATTTATCAAAAAAAAAAATTAATAATAATAAGAGGGGTTGTATTATGTGTATGTACCCCAAATCAGACCCTCTTTAGAATATTGTTCCCATGTCTGGGGAATGGCGTCCCCTACAACACTTGGCATTCTGGACTCCACTCAAAGAAGAGCCGTTCGTCTTATTAATGATCCAACGCTCACAGAAAGGCTTCCTCTTCTTGCCCACCGTCGAGCTGTAGGGGATGTGTCGCTCTTCTATAGGTATTTTCACGGCTTCCACACAGAGGAATTGGCCAGTATAATTCCTTTTCTGGCAGCTCCCAACAGAAGCTACACGTAGTGCAACTTTTATGCATCCTTTTACAGTTCAGTTAGAGAGGCCCCGAACTTCCCGCTTTCTTCGTTCCTTCATCCCTAGAGTGTCAAGACTGTGGAACCTGCTGCTGCCCACAGAAACTTTTCCTTCGTCTCCCAATCTCCAAATATTTAAGTCCCGTGTGAACAAACTTCCTCCCACCATACTTAAGACACCTACGATACATTAGTACTTAGGCATCAACCTTCGTGTGCTGTCCCAAGATATAAAAAAAAAGAATAAATTACCAGCTTCAACTATTTTACGAGGAGCTTTTAAACTAAAAGCAATTCAAAACTAATTATTAACAAATAGAGTAGATGGACATACAGAATGCATAATCTGCTTTCATTATTACTTATTGTTCAATAAAACTATCAGAGTAAGGCTATGTTTGGGTAAATTTGGTTTTAATGTTTCATTATTTTTTAATAATAAATGATTTTAATATTATAGACGACTAAATCACAAAATTGAAAGTTTTTCCACTTATGACCGGTACTGTATTTAATTTTAATAAGACAAATATCATAAAACACATATTTAAACAATAAAAAATTTGTTGTACAAGTTTTTTAAAGCTTATTATTTAAATATTTGTATTACATTTTAAGTTTAAATTAAATGCTGAAAATGACTTTCATGTATAGGTTAGTGTATATGAGACCTTGCAAGACACATTTGCGTGTACAAAATCTTAACTTAATATCTCAATGGGGTTTTGTATAAAAATAAACATAAAATGCGAAAAAGTTAGTATCATAAAAATGGAGCATTTCCGGAACCATGTTTATATTAGCTTTTTTTACACCCTGTAAAACATATCTTTCAAACGTAATATTAAATGTCTTGCCGCACCCTAAATAGTAATGTTAGGGCAAATATTTAACTGTTAAAGTATATTAACTTTAGTGCAATAAACCCCACTTAAAAAAACCACTCCCAAATAATGCACCATTTAATGACTTTTAATACAAACCACAAACAAAACTAGATACCCCAAAAAAAACTTTAAATCAAATTTTTTTACTTACAAAAAACAAAAATTTAAATCATAATTTTTTTTGTTTTAATAGTCACATAAATATATAACTTATTATGTATATATATATATATATATATATATATATATATATATATATATATATATATATATATATATATATATATATATATATATATCTTTCTTACTTATACGAATTTAGAGTAGTGCTACTTTGCGCACACTTGTAAAAATTTATATCGCAAACTCACAGCAAATCGTTATTTATGTAATCGGTAATGCGTCGCGGAGTTTCTAGATCGTTAATTTTTTTGATTTTAAGTTCTTAACTGGAAAAACTCGCCCATTTGACCTAAAGATAACCTCTAAATTAATAAATAAAACATCAAAAGAGGTTAAAGTCGCGATCTCAGTCAAAATATATATTAATTAAAACGTCACACGTATTTCGCTCCCACGAGCATCATCAGAATCTATCAGAAAAAAAGAAACCCAACATATTTTATTACAATCACTATAACTTAACTAAGTTCTTAACCACAGTAGTCCAAATAACTTAGGAGTGCATTTACGCTACACCTTATGGGTCGGGCGAAAGGACGCGGAGTCGGTGGGCGGAGACTAACAAACTCCCACTACCACAATTTTCGTATCGCCGCATTAAAAATATTATATTTTATTTAGGTTCTTCAAAATTCGCAAGCCTACAGGAGATAACGTTGTTCGGTAACTATTTTTCACTTAAATGACATAAATTATACACCATTTTAATGGTAAGGAAATAATCTATGCCTCTGCTGTAACGGATTTTTGAAATATAAGTTAAGAGAAAATAGTATCTAAACATAACCGATTTTAGGGTGACTTTTACTCAAGGAAATAATAAAAACTAAATCCAAATTTAAACAACTATTACAGCAGAGGCCTAGATTTAGGTGTTGGCTTTCAAATAGTTTTTAAAAATTATCGATAACTTATACCGTTTTTGAGAAAAACAGTATGCCCCGAACCCCAAATTGGATCCAATTTTCGCGGCGCGAATTTTAAACTTAAAAGCAAGAAGGAAACAGAATTTAAAGATATTTCCTTTGTATTTATAAGTTCTTGTTTGGTCGGATTAGATTAATATGTCATTATTAACATTATGTTATAAATTCTAACAAAACAATGTTAGAATTTCATTAATTATAATATATCAAAAATTTACAGCTTTTTTTAAACTCTTATTTAATTTTTAGTTTATACATTGATTTTACCTTGGAAACAGTGGTAGACTTGCCACCGAAACGTAGAAAAATATTTAGTTGTTTGGGGTTTCTTGAAGATATTTCTTTTTTCTGTTTCCGGCAATCTGTAAGTTTTTAGGGGTCAATAAATATTGCTTTATACCCCGGGACCAGGACCAAAGCTGTCCGATTGTATAAATATTTTTTGGCGATTTTTAAGGATGACTTTAAGAAAACAGAAGTTATTTAAAAATAGTCACTTTTAATTAATAAAATAATCTATCTGTACGATTTACACCATAAATTAATAGTTTTTAACCCACTCTAACGATTTTGGTATTACCACCCTAATTATTAAACAAATTTAAACAGCACGCACCTTGTTGTTGTATATATAATCTCACTTTTAATGGCATATAAACATCCCAAGTAGCGTAATTCCATCAAATTCCAGTTAGTTTATATTTCGATTTGGGTATATTTATCATCTTCCCGCTGGCATTTGTTTAAGTTCGCAAGTTCCAATATTTGACTCGAGATTAGAAGTGATTGAGTCGGGAATCGTTCCCGCTTTATGATTGCTATTGACTTTTGGATGATACCGGTGCCCGTGACGGAAAGAAATAAGCTTAAATATCAGTAGCGTGTAAAGTATTTATTTATTTCATAGGCTGAAATTTTAATTATATAGTTTTCTTTGGCTAACATGATACTAACCGTCACTAACAAAATAGGTATCAGTTGCTTCCGGATTTAAATTTTATAATAAAAAATATTTCTTTAAACTTCGTGAATAGATTCATTTTAGCGTAACCTACAACTTTTTTATTTTCGAAAATTCTGAGAATCGGGCCGTTTTTGATGTGACATGCGTCAAACGTGTTAATTTAACGATATACAGGGTGATTCAAAAAACATATGCCAGCGCTTAATGAAAGATTCTTTGGCCAAATATAAGACAAAAAATTTATATAAACGTAGGTCCAAAACGGCTCAATTTTTAAGATACAGGGTGTATAAGAAAAATTTTTAAAGTTGGGATTTTATTTTCATTTTCACATCGGGTTTTATGATTTAAATGAAACTTGGTACAGTTAGAACATTGACTAAATTACGCTTTTGATAATAAGCTATTGTTACTATTATGGACCAGTGGCGTAGCTTCGGGCAATTTTATTCATTTTTTACCATTATCTCGTCGTAACAATTTTGGTATTAAAACTATTGATAACTTGGTACATGGTTCTTATTGTCTGCTTAGTTAAAAATATTCTAATTTTAAACTTGCGTAGCACGGAAAGCGTTAACACTTAAAATTAAAGACAATTGTAATTAATTGAACATGCATTTAATACGTTTAAAATTGGAATATTTCAAAAGCCGTTAAGTTCATCGAGTTAATTTAAGAGCACCATTTTTATCTAAAACTAAGCAGACAATAAGAATAATATACCAAATTATCAATATTATTAATACCAAGTAAGGACAAAATAATGGTAAAAAAACGAATACAATTTCCAGAAACTTCGTCACTGGTCCATAACAGTAACTAAAGTTTATTACCTAAATATGTATATTTCAGTCAATGTTCTAACTGTGCCAAGTTTCATTCTAATCAAAAAATTCTATTTAAAAATAAAAGAAAGATTCTAACTGTGAAAATTTTTCTTTCACACCCTGTATCTAAAAAATATTTTAGGCTAAGTAACCTTCCGTTAAGCGCTGACCAAAGTTTTTTAAATCACTCTATATAGGTAATATAAGAAATAAACCTTTTCTTTCGTCGTCCATTAATCACGTGATATTTTTCAGCATTTTTTAAACCTCTCCCTCCCCCCTGGTGATACGTGGTGGGGTTAAGACTAATCACCCTTCCCCCTACCCAAAATCACGTGTATTTTTTTAGTACAAAGTATCCTAAAAATTTTAGAATATTATCTTTAATTACAGGTAAGTTTAATCTAATTCAATTCTGGAAAATTAAGGACCGTGATAAAAATGGGGAATCGTTGCCTGGCAACGGCGAGTCGAACATGCCGCTTTTCGGTTGTTTAGAAATCGCGCATTCAACGACAAAATAAATACGGGTGATATCTCACTACACCCTCCTTTCCTCCTTGTGATATTTTGTGATTTTTTTTCGAACCTTCTCCCTCCCTTTTGAGCTTCACGGACGACCCCTTATAAAATTTTAAAATATTGGCCTAGAAAGAAACTGGGGCATTTAGACCTTCAACATATCAAATTCATGATGTTAGGTAATTTTTGTAAATAACCGTATGATTTTTGTAGAGTTGCTAGATAAATAATAGTAAAATATTATGGGGCCTGGCCTACAAAAATCAAACGTCTTTTGCCCTGACTTACGCCCTACATATTTGACGCATGCCACATTAAAAACGCCCCAATTCTCATAATTTTTGAAGATAAAAAAGTTGTAGGTTACATTAAAATTAATTCACTGGCAAAGTTTCAGAGGCATAATTTTTATTTTTAAAATTTTAAGCCGGGACAGATGCCTAAAAGTGTTTTGATAACAATGACGAACAATTAATTTTCCTTCTAGGACATACGCCATATCGCACAAACTCAAGATTTATATTCTAATGTCTAATGTGCCTAAATTTCAGGTTAGGCAGCATTGATTTTTTTCAAACTCAAGTGTACATTTGTTATGTATAAAATCATAAAAAGCTTATTTTAAACAGTTACCAAGCATTTTTAAATCCGTGTTTTGCTGAGAAAATACCTGGGGGTGATTACACTTTTCATAAGCGCCTTTTTTTAACCTTTGTTTATCGCCGATGGGCTCTTATGAAAAGTTCAAATTAACAAGCTTCCTTATACAGTGTGTCTACTTTTTTAATCATATGGAAAACTTTTTTTATTATTAAGTTTACGAAAAAAAGTAATTCCTTATAAAAAGTTCTGCATGGCCCAAACCTTAAAAAACAACCATTAGATATCATTTTAAAGGTTAACAAGAATTTTACGCAAGAGTTAAGTACCTTTATTTTTTACGATACAAAAGAATGTTAAAAAGTAAAGTTATTTTGAATTAAAAGTTATATTCAAATATGCAATTACAGCTATTTAGCATGAAAATTTAGGATTGGTCATTATTTACTAATAATTTTTCTCTTTTTTTCTATTTTTTCTTCACGATTTAGTAAATTTTTCATTTTTACCGTAATTTTACAAATACGAACTCACTCTTACATACTATGTCAAATATTTTATGTAAGTGCATCGTAGATTACGTTAAATTGAATCAAGACAGGACAATTAACACGGAATTATTAGTAAATAATCGCCAATCCTAAATTTTCATACGAAATAGCTGTAATTGCATATTTGAATATAACATTTAATTCAAAATATTTTTTAAAATTCTTCTGTATTGTAAAAAAAAAAATTTACTTTACTTTGAAAAATTAATATTTTTTGACAAACCTCGTAAACGGCTTAAAACAATTAATATTTAATGGTCGAGTATACGTTTTGGACCATGCCGAACTTTTTATCAGGAATAACTTTTTTTTGTAAACTTAATAAAAAAAGTTTTCCATATGGTTTCAACTTAAGTAGACACACTGTATATTTAATATACAGCCATAACTATAAAGCTTTTAAAAAGTATGACAGAGTGGATGCAGACTCATTATTAAAATTATTTTGCAAAAAAATCCAATAACCAATAACATCCAATTACAAAAGTAAGCGCAACATATTCACTAATGAAAAAATCACCCAGTTTACTAAAAATATATTAATATACATAATATGTAATTTTAAAGCAAAGAAGCACATAATAACGAAATTAAAAAAAACTTATTAAAGATAGTTCTTATTCTATATTGATCTTTTTAATCGTTTTTTAGGGCAATAAAGCCCAAGACAATAAAAACAAACATTTATAAAACAAACCATTCGGTTTTGTGACAGAAAAAACTTTCGAGGCTACTTTAATATTGACTATGCTTTCTAAAATATTTTAATGTACACCACTTACCCTAAATTACAGTTGTTTTTTGTAAAAACAAACTTCAGTTGTCTGAAAATCATTAACAAACTCCAGTATACTTTTGTTTTTATTTTATGGAAAAGTTAGAACCTATTTGAAACTGCAGTAAACAGAAGTATTAATGGCATTGCTTTTGCAAGGAAATGTTACTTCGGTTCAGCAAAAGTTTCCAGCGCTTCGCAAAGGAAATGGTTATTGTATTTGGTCACGAAAGGTGCTACAAAATTCCCACAGCAATAGAATTTTTACTTCAAGGCAGTAATATATACATATCTAGCAAATACCAGTTGCTCTGCAGTAGTCTAGTCGAGAAGTGTGTTTCCTGCAAAAAATAGTTAGAAGGCTTCGAAAAATATTAGCGATAGCTCATTCGACGCGGAATGCAAATCTGAAAAAGCCGAAAAAGGCGTTTTGAAGATTTTTTCTGCCAATATAAATTGCAATTGTTATTAACAAAAAACGAAATAAAAAAAATCCATTTCGATTTTCGACGATAACTCAAAAACCATAAGAGATAGCGAAATTGCATAAAAGATACTTGAATTTTCAATACAAAAGTCCTGATTCTCGGAGTTTTGTCCCCATTGTTTAAAATTTTAAAGGCAACATCGCATACGACATATTGCCAAATGTTGCCATTGTCCTGCCCCGATGCTACAAAATTATGTGTTGCGACCCGTTGCCGTCGATCCACAAAAAAAGGAAAAAAAAAGGCGATTTATTCGTGCGACTAGAAAAAATTTTTTTTGTGTATAATTTGAATTTTCCCCGAATAATTAGCGATGGATTGGTCAAATAAAAAAAAATGTAATGTTTATAGAAGATTATCGAAATAATGAAATCCTTTGGAACCATAATTTGTGTTTTTTTAAAAAAATTGGGGAAAAAAATTTGATGTTTTCAAGAATTTAAATGAAAAATATGGAAGTGATATTCCTACTTTAAAAAAAAAAAAAAATAGGGGCGCAGTTTCATGAGAACATAAGGCAATTAAAAAAACCACTAGTGGATAGTCTCCAGTCAAAAAGATGAAGTGGTGTTATTACGACTGTTTGTCTTTTTTTTAGACGTTGATCTCCCAAGGGAGGGAACGTCTACCTGTACTAGTGAACAGATGAAATTGAGGTAAGTAAACACGTAAATTATTATTAATAGATTTGTATTGGGTAACTCAAATAATAATCGAAAAAAAATAAAAAATAACGTCTTTTTTTTTTCTGATATTGTTCCTGCCATGGTATTTCCCCCTTTATCCGTCAAAAAAAATTCCCAAAATTTATCCCTTTTTCCCCATGGCTGTTATTGCTGCTCTTCGCGGAATACGGCGTAAATTTCTAACCCCGGTATCACCCCCAAGGGGTTTTCTCCAAGATCCTACAAATATAATCCATCGGTCGTTTTGGGGTCGAAGGTTCCTGGAGGTGCATAAAAAAAGCAGAACTAAACTTTTTCGAAGAAAATTGTGTAGGTATACACGCAGTTAAAAAGCTTCTCCATTTCGTACTCCCAAACACAATGGCTTTCTAAAAAAAATCTAAATACGGAGCATAATAGGCCAAAAGTATTCTCCACTACCCTTCTTGCACGAGACAGACGGTAATTGAAAATTCGTCTTGGCGATTGAAGCAAAGGACCAGGATATGGTTTCATAATATTTTTTTTTGAGCGGAAAAGCTTCGTCCGCTATTTATAACATAGGGTGTAGCAACTGTTCTCCCTGATAGTGGTTCTGGATTAGGAATTGAAAGTTTGTCTTCAAAGAAAAAGATGAAAAAGGAGTTGCGTTGAAGAACCGCCATCAGATAATCGACCTGGCAGCCTACATGGGGCATATATAAAATTAAAAAGTTCGCATCAACCAGTGCCATTAATACAATACTGAAAGTTCCTTTTAGTTGTAAAATGTATTTCCCCGTATTTCCCGGGAAATTGGATCAAAAAGTTTTCCGTCAAAGAGCTCCTAGACAGTGAGGAAAATTCCGGTTACTTCAAAGTTTTTGGTTTTTTCCAAAATTGGTTGTCGGTATTGAAAATTTATCTTTAAAAAAATTCTGCGTTTTCAAAATTGGGCCATTATCTAAATAAAGTATCCGAGAGTTTATGCTTTCAATTTTCTTTTTTTTTTGTTTAAACTCGGTCAGAAATAATTTCTATTAAAGAAATTATTTTCGATGTGCAAGAATGGGAATTGAACATAATTAGAGGTTATGTTCAAGATGAAGTTACCGACGATCGCATTCCTCAAACAACCGCGGCGACTCCATCTCGACGGCAGATATTTAAAAAACCAAGTGATAAGAAAAATATGAAACCGAAGAAAAAAGGCGTGCTGATGAAGCATATGTAATTTTAAAGGATAGCACTAAAAGAGACGACTGCACAGTTTATGGTGAACATGTTGGGAATGAACTTAGGAAGCTTAAACCAACAGCGCAAAATACATGAAAAAATTCAATCAACAATATTTTGTTTCCAGCTCTAGGGCAGTATGATCGTCCCAACTATTCATTTCAATCGAATTCTCCTTCGAGTGCAGCCTATACAAGTACGAGTACTCCAATTCCTTCACCTGGATATCAACTATCAACAGAATCTACTGTGTCTTCCGAAATAACTACTGCTAACGAACTGTCTGAGTTTTTACATTTCGATTAGTTAGCTACTTATGTTTTCCTTTAATAAATGTATTATGTTCTATTTTATTTGGTTTTTGTTTATATATTTAATAATTTAATAATATATACTTATAAACTTACCTTTATTACATCCTTTATACTTGCACTATAGCTATACAAACTTGTGGTACAATTATAGATATGGTTGAATCGGATTTTTAAAAAAAAGGTACATTAATGACTTTATGAGTCGCCAGTAGCTAGAAAAAAATTTTCAAGAATCGTACTAAGCAGGTATACTGTTACGATAGTTCGTGTCTTGTTTTGATAAAAAGGCTCTATTTTTTTTTTAATAAAAATGGAAGTCAGTTAAAGTCATTCTTGTAAAATATTTTAAAAGGGTTTTGTCGTCTGCATTGAGCTGAGACCAAAAACTGTCCTGAATAAATTTCCTGGCCAAAAAAATTTTATTCCACCACCTTCGCTTTTTTTGCTTTTTTTATGTTGGGTCAAAACGAGATAGCCGCAGCCGCGATTATTGTATCCCTTTCAAATGAAATACTCGTATTGGACCTACTGAACTACTGAAGGCAAATAAGTTGCTTTTTATAAATGACTATCGCATGCTACTTAAGTCGCATCGAACTGGCTTTTGCGATCCACATTCCCACATACCGTAGCAAAAGCTACAGTTGCCAGTTGTTGCCTTGGTGTAAGTCCGCCTTTATAAGCAAACTAAAATAAAGGTATCAAACATGCATTCCAGTTGCGACTTGTTACTTTGTTTTTGCTAAATTATTGATTGCAGAATACTTTAAATACATTAAGAAGTTTTTTGGCAAGGTAATGAGAGTTGCGTTTATTTTTAATATTTGCTATAACTTTTTAACTAAATAAAAAATATTTTACATTCTGGTTTTTTGTGCAATTTTAAGTGTCACCTATTTAGTTTCGGCTACATTAGGCCGGGGCCAAGCAGAATGCATGTTTCCAGTTAAACTGACATTGGGATGAAGTTGGGAGTACAACTAAAAGTTAAATAATAAATAAGGGTCAACAAAGATTTGATTTCCATTCGGAAGAATATTGTGTATTGATTTGTTACGCTTATTGTTTTAAAATTGTATTGAGATAGAATAGTTGCATTTAAAGGAAGAATACATATGTTTTTATCTGATAATAAACGGTAAAAAGCTTAAAGTCTACTTAAGTACTATGGGTATGCTGCTTTCATTGTCTAAGAATTCTAGGAAAAAAGAAACTACTACTTTTTTGGTACTTTTGGTATTGTTTTTCGTGTACTTTTTTGATATTTAATAAAATGTGTAAAATTATGAAAATGATAATTCAAAAGGATAGCAAATAGCAATAAGTAAATTTAACAACATTTAAAATTAATGTAGGAGTTCATTTAACATAAAGATTAATATATACTAAATGAAAAAAAGAGCTAAGGATTTTTTACATTAATTAATCCGGCTTAAACACAACTATTAAAACCACTGCTTCTAATGTTACCTTAACCAAATAGATCATCACAAATCTTAATGTTTAGTACACCAGCCAATATACGTTAACTAGACTTTATCATATCGCGTCTTTTGCAAATACAAATTCGAGACCTTTTAATATTCTTTTGGTCTATGAACCAACCAAAATAACGACATCGCGACAGTAAACATGATTGAGTCTTTGAGGCATAATTGCGACCGTTACAAAAAAATATGGATAAAAACCATCCTTAGGATTTTCTTTTTTTTGAGATCATATTTATGTGAATTTTTTGTCCTATTTATATATGTAAAATATGGCCCAGAAATATTGCGCGCCAATTATATAATACTTTGTATATTTTTGTGTTCAATGAAAATATACTTTCAGCAAGGTTTAAAAACAAGAATTTAGTAAATTTATCTAACAATTGTATTTAAGTTAAAAACATCTTTAGGATATCCAGTACAATAATGTGACAAGCAAGCACTTTTTGGTAAATAAGATATTCTTCAGTCACAAACCTTATATTATATCGAAAATTACAGTCTCTTCTCTGTGGCTTTTCTGATATATATATGAGAAGGTTGCTCAGCGGGTTTAAAAATAAAATTAAATTGTCTTTAGTCTCCAATGGCGTCGTCGACGTTGTTACAAGGAAAATTAAAAGTTTTTGTGGCAACTACATGTTGGTGAGGTTGTTTTCTTCTAAGCACGGTAAATCTTTTGATAAATGTGTGGTGTATTATTAAAAGTTAAACTAAAAATCGTAATTTTGATCTGATTTAACATCTGCGGGATAACGTATTTGTTTTTGCAAAGTTGTAAGTTTGTATTATGGTATATACCAGTGGTGCT
Organism: Listronotus oregonensis; assembly: GCA_019359885.1. Taxonomy (NCBI): domain Eukaryota; kingdom Metazoa; phylum Arthropoda; class Insecta; order Coleoptera; family Curculionidae; genus Listronotus; species Listronotus oregonensis. The sequence goes on from JAHBCN010000090.1 coordinate 892,631, forward strand.
CCTGGTTTCCAGTCAAATAAACTATTTTTTTTAAATTTCTTTTGGTACTAGTTAAATAAAAACTAGTAAATACGGAGCACCTGCACACTTGTCTCTAAAAATCAATTTAGGTGATACTTAGAATGCTTTTAAAAACAAGATGTTGGTTTAAAAAAAAGGTGGGGGTGTGCGAATACTCGAATTTTCGAATTATTTGAGGCGAATCAAATACAAATTACTCGATTCGAGGTTTAAATCGAATATTCGAATAATTCGAATTATTCAAATAAATCGAATAGTTCGAACTATTCGAATAATTCGACCTATTCGAATAGTTCAAATTACTCGAATAGTTCAAATCATTTGAATAGTTGAATGATTCGAATCTTTTAAATAATTGAAATATCCGAATTGAAAACTTTTTTTTGATTATTCAGAAATAGGAATTGATTTTGGCGGAAATTTTGAAAGGTTTGTAATAATTTAAAATTACCAGTGTATTTGACTGCAACTCATTAATATTAAATCTACAATACTGGAAAGTTGTTGTGGTGGTTACTTATAACATACTGAAATATTTTAGATTAATTTTGCTTAAACCTTTTTCTTTGATTATTAACCTTTTAGATTGGTCTTATAGAAAGGAGTTTTATGGAAAATGCTTTATTTTTTTATTAATTAAAGACGTAATTTTAAAGCTTAGGCGTTTTGTTCGCATTATTATTTTTAAATAGCTACTACTTCTCCTATAATAAGCTTATTCAATCAATTATTTTTAAAAATACTGTATTCGAATATTTCGAATTATTGGAATAGTTCGAACTATTCGAATAGTTCAAACTATTCGAAAAGGTCGAATATTTGATTTAAAATATGAATTGAATATAATTATTCGGTTTGATTCGATTCGACAACTATTCGCACACCTCTAAAAAAAGGTAATTGCTTGGATGTGTGGCTCCACCTATTTTTAATCATAAAAAAGCGAAAATAGAGATATTGACTTGTTTTTAATCCAGTTGACAGCGGGTTTACGAATCTTTTAAATAGAATCCAAAAAAAAATCGGTCCTGATTTTTTTTTTTTTTTATTAAAAAATGGGTATTTTTAAGTTTTTAGGTCAATAAAATGCATTTATTTAAGTTTAGCAATTTCTAGTGATTTATTTTATGTTCTACGTGTTTACAATTTTTTTTTTAATATTAATTTTTGGATTTTTTAAATATTATTTCAAAACATTTTAAGAATAAAAATATTTGAAAACTCAAAAAAAATAATGTTGATTTTACATCCCAAAAAAGTGAAGCCAAACATCCAAACAATAAAAAAATATTAGAATTTAAAAAAACTATACTTTCTCTGCGCATCCAAAAACAAGGCGGCTGTAATTTGACTAATCAAGAAATTTTTCTTTAAGTACTATTACTACTGTAAAGTAACTATTTTTATTTAAAAAAGTATTAAATCCAGGTTTTATAAAAAAAAACTGATTATTTAAACTAAATAAAAATCGATTCGACAGAGAAATGTGACACTCGTTTAAATTTTTATGTTTCAAGAGTGACATCAATAAACACAACTTCAAGCTCCTTTAGAAAGAAATATGTTGTACCAAACGTTACATAAAAAAATAAAGATTTCAATGTTACATAAAACAACCTATACACAGGAATTTTTACAAAAAAATTCAAAATATATTTTTTTTAACGAGGATTATTTAATTTGAAAAAATGTGCAAAACCTGAAAGCTGCTTACCGAAATTTTACAAAATTTGCAAAAACTGGCATTGGTTTAAAAGACGTCGATTTCACTTTTCCTTGCAGAGTTGTACAAAAAATTAAAAAGTTTATTTAAATAAGTCTGTTTTTCTGAGCTTCTATAACTTTTTTTGCAAAAAAGCGTAATATCTTAAAATTGCTGTGAAATAGTATACAAGACTATAAAAACAAATAACAAATATTTAAACGTGGTTTACTTGGTTTTCCGTAAAATTTGCTTACCCCTCCCCATAAAAATACGTGCCAGAGTTTCTTGTGGGACAGTTTTTAAAGAATGAAGCAACTATTATTAAAAGCCACCGTATGTTAGGTATCATTACAAGGATGTCGAATGACTTTAATAACTTGTGTGGCTTAATACTGTTACTTATAAGCTATATGCGGTTTGCATTGAAATATTGTTGCTTGGCTTGAAGTCTACTATAAGATATTTACAAAAGTTTAGTAGGTTTGTTGCTAAGTTTGGCTGAGGTAAGAGCATTTATGGTTAAATTAGACTGGACGACCACTGATAGTATTTTGAGCTACTGTTTTTATAGGGTAATAAATAACGTCATAACATCATCTAGTATACTGGGTAGTACAGACTTCTGCATACCACCTAGATTCCTAGAAGTTTAAGAATATAACCGCCATAGTCTTCGAAGCATTATAATACCCTACATGCTCAAAACATGCCCCTTAATCGAATCGTTACTGCTGTTAATAGTTTTCCTAACCTAGATTTCTTTAATTCCTTTATTAATGCATAGAGAGAAAAACAACTAAGTCTGATTCACTTATGTTAATGTTAATTTTAAGAAATGTTAGGCATTCTTTAATAATAAATATTTAAATTTAAATGTAAACGTAAAAACGGTGTATCCCTTAAATAAATAAATGCGATAAATGCAATAATGTCATGTAACATAATTTTAAAACCTACTGGTTTAGGAAAAATCTCCAATAATCCTTTAACCTGAAACCATAAGACTAGTCCTATTACTTTTTTACTGTGCGAACTTCCTACTAAAAATGTCCACTACATAACTTAAAACAAAATTCTCTTTCTTGTATTACTCACACCGTAAATCCGAATACAAAAAACATATGCACAGCATTCGGGGTGATGCGTCCCGGTAAATAAGTTCGAACAAACCCAATGTTTAAATATTTGTACAAGTAAATAAATGTTTACATTAGAGAAGACTTAACTCCCCCAGATGTGGATGCACTGATAGCATGGGCGTGTGTATGAGTAAACACTGATTGTTAGCGAGCTATCTACCTGTCGTGTCGTCTGTGTGTTTTCGTTTAATGGGAATTTCAAAGAGTTAAATGGGTTTGGCTTTACTGAAAGTGGTAAGATATACACGATTTATTGATTGTTTAAATGCGTTTTTCTCAGCCGGTCAGTATATAAAATAGCGAATAAATATTCTCTCTTTCCGCCTTTTAATGGTCTTGCAAACTAGTGTACTGGCCAATATATGTCAACTACTTTTAACAACACAAAATACTAGTGTTGCCACAAGACGAGACAAGACGAGAAGAGCCATCCTCTCGTGTCGTTTTGTTGGCTCTGTGTGGCTCGTCTCGGCGAAAATGCCCTTGTATCGCTCTAAAGACAACTCTTTCTCTCTCCCTCTCATTTCGTCTCGTTTCTTTTGTAACATAATATTATTTAATTAAGTAGTTTCAAGCATTAAAGCTAAACTTTAATAACTTTTATTCTTCCATATATAGTAAAAAAATTTTTTGTGGCTTTTAAATTTTGAAATCGCACATAAGCACCTGTTTGTATTTTTAAATTATGGAATTTTAAATTTTACGCTAAAATGGTATTTATTTTATAAAAATATGGATTTCAGCAAGGTAAAAAAACTACCTCATTATATACCTGCTAACCCTTAGAACTGGCTACTTAACTTTATTTTTTTTGAAGATATTGAATTTAAATCTGGGTAGTCGGTCCATTTTTTTCCTTCTTGAATTGCATACTTGAATTACTTTTCGGTCTAATTAAAAATGTTATATACAGTAATTCCAACACTATTTACTGCCTTTTAGCTTGGAAAATACATTTAAAATAATAATTTGATGTAGTAAAAAGTGACAGATGGCTGTTTTTAAAATATTATCTACAGTAAAAAAGTAGTAAAAACATACTGGATGATCGATTTAAAAAGTTAAAGTGATTTTTGTTTAAACTTCAAGTCAAAATACAGTCACTAGTCAAAAAACTATAGTTTCATGTCATTATATATATATATATATATATATATATATATATATATATATATATATATATATATTATTAATATATATATATATATATATATATATATATATATATAATATATATATATATATATATATATATATATATATATATATATATATATATATATATATATATATATATATATATACAGCAGATGAATTTGGTAAAAAGATCTGAAAGTAAGTTTAAGCCAAAGAATATCAGGCCTACCGAAGTTAGAAACCCTAACACAAGCCAGGTCGTTGCGAACGTAAGCACAAACGCCGCCATGGAGTCGAAAAGATGAAAGGAGTTTATAACCTGGGAAAAGAAGGTGGTTGGTTGATGTTTTGGGACTTATTTGGGTTTCGGTAAGAAACAGTTATGTGGGGTTTGGAAGATTAAAGATAATGGTAAACAGAGTTTACGTTGAAGTTAGCCCACATATATTTGTGAAGGATATCAAACTTTTCTATGCTGGCCCTCCAAATGTACCCCTCGCCGGAGAATCGAATAAAGGGGTATTTTACCTCCGGAATATTTTACTTTTAACTTTTAAATTGGGCTGATATTAAAAAGAATTGTCGTAAAACTCCAAAAGACGACGTTTATACGTCAATATCATATTCGTGTTTAGCGACCTCAAAAACTCCAAAAAACAAATTTGGCCTTATTTCTATTGTAATTTACCTAGTTATATTTTTTTATGATTGAAATGTTTAAAATGCATTTCTTAATGCACAAATGCAGTTTTTTATTTCCTATTATTTAAATTTTTTTACAAAGTTTGGAGACATTCATACGAATCGAATGCAAAACACCGCATTCAAATCCATCTTACTGCAGAAAAAAATCCCTTGTCCATTTACTTTGTTTCCTCGACAAATTGGGTTGTAGCTATTTTAAAAATGTAGTACACCCGAATAAATAAAATATGTATTATACAGGGGTAATTTAAAATTTTAAAAAAGTAAGTAATTTTGACCTGGAATTCAGGCTTAACTTTTGATTTAACATTTTGTTATATTTTTTGAAATAAGGGTACTTAAACTCAAAGGCACTTTTCAATTTTTTTTACTATACCCTCTATATTCTTTGACTTTTTATAAAACTAACTACTGCAAATACATATTGGGACCATGCACCAACTTTAATAAAGAATAATTTTTTTAAAGAAATTACCAATAAACAAGTTTCCCTTGTGTTGCAAAATTAATGTACCACACTGTATATATAAGAGACAGTTCCCACAGCTCGTCGGTGGGCAAGATTAGAAAACTTAATGCTGAAAGTGAAGTCATTAGTAAGGCAGACGGCACTTCGACTGAGGAAATCAATGCTAAGTGTTATGAAAGAAGCCATTTCCGGACAGAAGCACAGTATTCCTATAAGGGTTTAATTTGGAATTCATTCAGAGTGTACAGGTTAGTAGAACAGAAAAAATACTTTCTAGCTTGAAAGAAAAATTCATGCTTTTTAGAAGCTGGCAAAGCTGTCGGTAATTGAATTTAAATAATTAAAAAATCGCATTTAATTACATCTTAGTAATTGGATTACTTTATTTTAATTACTTTTCGGAAAAAGTAATTGTATCTGGATTATTAATTAATAGATTAATGTAATCGTAATTGGTAATTATTTTCACGAATCCCAAGTAATTCAATTACTTAGAAATTAATTTAACTACCTTATAAATAATTTAATTTAAATTACAACGAAAAATTTAATGACCTTTCTTATTGGAAAAACTGCCGGAATTTTGGCTTTGCAGAAAGAGCATCTTAAAACAGGGTGAGCCGCTTTGAACCTGGCGAACGCCGCCTCCACGCCGATTTAGTATTTTCGATTGATGCTTAAAGCCACCGTTTTTATACTTTTTTTGTGGAAAATTTTGTTGATGTTTGGGGTAGGATAAAAAAAATCATTTTAGAGTCATTTACGGCCAAGTGATGATCGCGTTGTTAAATTTAGCAATGGACTTAGCAATTGTTAAAAGTTAACAACGGTTTAAATGTTTAACAAAATGTCAGATTTTAACTGGTTGCCTACTAAAATTTGTTAAACATTCTAAACCGTTGTTAACTTTTAACAATCGCTAAGTCCATTGCTAAATTTAACAACGCGATCATCACTCGGCCGTTAATGTTGAACTTTCCGAAAAAGCAGTTTGAATAGTGTGACCTGCGCGTATGATGCATATTAGTGATAATATTTTATTTCTTTAGTGTATCGTGTTTAATATATGTGGTAATTTAAATAAAGTTATTGCCAAAATATTTAATTACTCTTAGTTTTAATTGATAATTGAATTACTTTTAATAAACATGCCAGTAACTGGTAATCGTAATTTAATACTACTTAAAAGAGTAATTGGTAATTGTAACTGAATTACTTTTTAAAAGTAATTGCGACAGCTCTGAAAGCTGTTGTAGGTAGATGTGACGTGTTTATGCAACTCAAAGTAATTTTTCTAGGTAACCTAAAAAAGATAAAACTACGCTTTTTCTTTAATGCCATAAGTGACAGCTAAACTACAGCTTGGGTTGCTCAGACAAAGAGTACTAAAGACATATGATATATAAAAAGTGTGTGCACCCTATTATTAAAATAAATAAACCTAAGAGGAAATATATCCAAAGTAAATTAAAAATTTATCAAACATAGAAAAAATATTTTATATAAAAATTGTAGTCTTTTTACATATAATTTTTTAAAATTATCAGTCAAAAAATATTGCAATAAAAAAATGAAAAAATATAGGCAGCTTTAACTTCTTAAATAAAACATACTGTATATTATGAGCTACATCGAAAGATCTTTTTGTTATGATTTTAAATATATTATACATTGATAATATTTGGGTGAACCATTTTTGAGATATTTTAGCTTTAATTATAAATAAATTGCAAAAGCTTCATATTAGTATTAAAAAAGCCATGGAAACAATAAAATTGTTACGTATCTGAATTTGGTGCGGATTTCCTCAGGTCCAATAATGTCTGTTCTTACGATTAAACACGCCTGCTATAGTAAATAAAGACTCGTCGGTAAATAAAATTTTATTTAAAAACTCTAGATCTTGCTATAAACCTAGCTATTTTTAATGCATACTAATGTCGGTCCTGCATGTTTTGTTCAAAAAGATTCTGGACGGACATAAATTTTTAAGGATGAAATTTGTAAAATGTTAGGGTTGAATATGTTTTATAATTTGATATATTAAGTTCAGATGCCGTATCTGATATTGTATGTTAGGATTTTCTAAAATTATTAAAAGTAGTTAAGTCCAATAGCAAAAGTATAATAATTATCCTGGAAAAAACGAGGATCTCCAAATCTTTGTTTTAATTTCGTGCTATGGTCCTTTTCTTTATTTTTAAGTTTTTTCGTTCACTAAACTTTCTTACTATGTATTTAATGGTGTCTATAGATGGCATTTGTTGTTAAGGATATAATAAGTGATATAAGGAAGGTTTTAGCCACAACTTGAGCATCAGACCTTATATCCCTTATCAGCTAATAAAGTAAACTTACTACGCTAATAAACCCATTTCAAAAATTAGATTTTAAACCATCTCGACAAAGGAAAAAATCTACGGTTATTACCGTGACAGATGAAAGAATTACATCATCAAAATCTTCAAATCTTAGTCCCTTTTTTAGTCTATCTATTTTAAAAACAAAAATAATTGCTTGAACGCCCACAGCTCAACTTTTCTAAACACAATTTAAAAAAAAGTTAGGTTTTAGGTTAGTTCCACAAAGCTAGTATATTCTTCTTCCTGAAATTTGTAATAGGATGTTGCCATAGCATTTAATTGTGTGAGGTATGTTACTTTTATTTAAGGAAAAAAATATAAATATAGTAAAAAAATTATATAGTTAAAACTCATGATTTGATATGACTTTATTACAAAACTTAAGTGTTTTATGATAAAACTTATTTATTAATGTTCTACAGTCGGCAAGAGTGTAAAAGCAATAAAACATCGCAAACACAAACGTAACTTTAAATTTAATAAGGTTGATCAATGTCAGTTAATACTTTGTCGCTTATTTCGGTGTTACTGCGCATTCTTTTATAACGGATAAGAGTGTATTGCTGTTTAAATAGGTGGCTTAAAATCCCCCTATTCCTTTGCACTGTCGTTATTATTATTACTGCCATAAAAAAGACGCACAATTTTTGTTCTTAATAGACCATCGACAAGAAAGCAATATAAACTATTTTTTACAGTTAAAATGATTAACCACAACTAACCACAACTTTTTACAATATCAAGGCGTCAAATTTATTATAACGATTTTATTGTTCTCGTGGCTTTCTTGATACAAGTATGATTTTTTAAATTTATTTATAATTTAATCTAAAAACCTCAAAAATTGTTTACTCAAATATCATCAATGTATATATTTGAATTAGAAAAAAAATCTTCGTTGTAGCTCATAACACACAGGGTTTCCATTTAAAAAGTTAAATTGCTTATATTTTACTTTTTTTTAATGCATATTTTTACTAAATAGTTCAAAAAGAAACCCATGGAAAAAAACCACAATTTTTATATAAAACATTTTAAGCTATCTCCAAAAATAAAGGCTTCAGATGCCAGTAAATTATTCAATGACCCTGTACTTCTTACCTAACAACAAATATGTAAAACTAATTATAAGGTTGTTTTTAATGTTAATGATATTGTGTTAGTAAAAATCAGTTTACGCCAGTTACAACAAAATGTTTTAAATATCCTAAAATAATTAACGTAATATTGAAGTTCCGAAACTAACCACCTGACCAAGACCATAACTCAATGTCTACGAAATTTACCGACCATTAGTGTTATTTACCCCAAGTAACAAAATTTAATGTAACAGACAGTTCCTCAGGTAATATACTTGATTTAGTTTTGTTTGCGTTGATGTCGCAGGCAAATGGTTATTTCTTGAAAAATAGCTTTTTTACATTTTAGGCAAATATAAATAAAACTATTGTTCATTTTAAAATACTTTTAGATTATTAAGAAAAAAAAAATTAAAAAAATTAACAAAACTAAATTTACTTAAAAAATTATTTTAAAATTATTAAATAATATTTTTATACACTGTATTAACCAACAAAAACGTTAGGTACGAAACATATTAGGGGTCTACTTGTGGTCGGTGCTAGCACAGCCATTTTTTTTATATTTGATTAAGTATTTTCTTATGTAGGCATCAAAGCCAAACTCATACTCAAAAAAAATGTAGTTTCGTACCTACTTTTTTGTTGATTAATTAGGTGTATTTATAAAACTACTATTTAATATTTTTGCGTTAGTTTTTTTTTTAAATCGATTTATTTTTTTTTAAATTACCCTTTTATGTAGTAATTGTTAGTTTACAGTAAAAACTAAAATATTTTTTTATTATAATTGGTAATAGTTTTGTTTTAAATATTAACAGATTTGGTAATGATTTTCTTAAATGCATTAGAATTTGACAAAAATTTTAAATTATTTTCTCTTTGACCACAGACTCGTAGCTCGTATCAATAAGCCGTTACACTTACACGTACTAATCCATATTATAAAAAGTACTGAACTGATTTTAATAAAATCTTTACTGTTTTATATTATACAGGGTTCGCCATAATAGACTACCTATTTTAATTGCTCAGTAAAATTGTTAAAACTTAATAAAATTAACATTTTATTATACTTAATTACAATTCACTTTTTGAGATTTACTATACCACGAGTTGCAAAAACCTTTGACTTCAAATAGCTCCACAGAAAAACGTCTGGTGCAGTTAAGTCCAAGAACAAAAGCCAATTTAAATCCCCAAATTGTAAAATGAGTCGGCCATTAAATACTTCTTGCAGAACTCTTTTAGAGTTTTTAGCGGTATGTACTGTCCCCTACCTTCTTCTATTAAGTTATCTTTATGTTTTCACGCAAAAAAACTCATTATTAAACTAAATAATCCATTAGAATTAAAACTAAACATAAAATTATGTCTTCAAACCTAATGATGCCTTATTATAAAAATGACCTTTTACGAAAATCAACTTTTCCTAGTTTATTAAATTAAATATGTTGATTCAAATTCCAAAGGCCATAGAAGGTAATAATATAAAAAAAGCGTACTGACTTATCTCATATAGAATTTATTTTAATATTAAAATAGGTAGTCTATTATGGGGAACCCTGTATTAATAGTTTGGGAGCAACTCATGGACAAACATACAAAAATATCAACAAACATACAAACATGCATACCAACAGTTATAAAACTTTGTATATTGGTTTGGAAGTTTTAATGGATTATCATATATATGTGTCAAAGTAATATCTTTCTTTTTTTTAAGTCTGTAAAAAAACAACATACAATAAAAAATAATTTTATCTGTATTAAACAGTAAACACAAACAATTAGATGTAACACATTAGTAGGTCTGTTTGTTATTCAGGAATAGTTACACTAGTTTAAACTTTTTGTAGACACCTGGTATTAAAATATAATTTCGATAATAGCGCCTTACATAAAAAAGTGTAAAATAGTGTACACTATCTCTGAAAATCAGACCTATTGTGTTTGTGTTTTAATTAAGAATAGCAAAAAGCCTAAAAAAAGAAACACATCAATTTTAAAGAAATGCCCTTTCCGTGTAAAATTTCTCATATTAAACGCGTTTCTCTTTGAAAATCAATATGTCATAAAATATATCACTCAGACCAATTGTGAAATAATAACTAAAAATAGGTATTACATGCTCTAAAAAAGTAACTTCTAGCTATTTCTGGTTTTACCGAATATGGGCCCTTACTTTTGATTTTGAAATGGAACATCCTGTATAATTATACATTCTGGCATCAAGAGATAATTTTAAATACGTCTATTATAAAATTAATAGCGTTTTAATAGAATTAAAATTTTAAATTTAGTTGTTAACTTTTCATGACTAAACTGGAAAGACGATAATTAATTCGTCTTCAATGACTTTATTTAAATTTTACGTAAATGTGATAATTTAAACATAAAGGCAAAAAAGTAATTTTGGCAACTTAGAGAGAACGCAACTTATTTTTGAGCAATATCTCTTTTAAAGGAAACGAAGTGAAAGGGGTAAAAGTTGATATGTAATATTTTAATAATGTATTTTTTCTTATAGCCCAAAAAGCCTTACATTATAATTTATATGGTGTTCAAATTTTGCTTTAGTGAGTATTTTGTATCAGCGGTCGAACTTTTGAAAGAACCACTTTTTTATTTATTTTTCACTTTGAAATGAGGGTATTATTTAATGCCTAAAAAATATTATAACTTGCTTACATGTCACATAAAACTTTGTTATAATTTATTTTAAATAAAAAAAATAATCTTAATTGGCGATTATAATGCCAAATTACACTCGTTCTTTCCTTCCAGATTGTGAAGGTAGTAATATTGGTGTGAATGACTATCTTCACCTCCAAATAAGACCCCAAAATATCTTAGTCTCAAATAATGAATCGAAATTATTCTACATGGATCCACCTGTTTTTATGATCTTGTACAGCTCAATATTATTACTAATTTTAATAATAATGTTTAGATCTTGTATTTTCTAATTGTCTAAATATCTATGTTTCTAAATGTAATACACCCCCTGGGCAAAGTCGACGCACATCACCCCCTTGGAGATAGCGACTCTTGATGCCCCCTCAACTTCATTAAATTACCGATGTCGAAGACAGGATAAACGAAATTATTTCCAAGCCGACTAATTCCTTAAATAATTACTTTTAAAATTGATTGGAGTGCTACACACTTGTGGTGGATGTTGAGAGGGTGGTCGAACTGTTTTACTTTAATTCTCTATATTGGTATTGAATTATATGTGGGAAATGTCCCGCAACATCATTAAAATTTTATTTTCTAAGCAAACAATTACCTTAATTTCTAAAAAAATAGGGCTTTTAACAAATATAAACAACAAATCAACCCAAACTCTATAGGCGTTTAAGAAGTGATTCTAAGGCATCAATTAACACAGACTATGGTTTTATCTTGTATTGAGTCGGGTTTTACTTGGTGGAAGTCCATTATATAGAGGAGTGAAAAAAAATAATACTTTTCAAACTTCCACAATTTTTTATTTTTAAGTTTTATTTATACAAAAGAAAACTCGACATGTTTCGCAACACTGTTGCTTCATCAAAGGAGTTTAAGAGACTGGTATTACTATAAACTAAAACTTACAAACCAACATGTACACAAATAAGCAGGTAGATATTTACAATAGGAAAAACCTAATTATTATATTTACCTATTAATAAAAAAAAGATTCAATAACGGAGAAGAATTTAAGTCTAATTGATTGTTTAAAACAGTGTTTAAGTGGGGTCGCGACCCCTGGGGTCGCAATGGGCTAGGGGGGTCGCCGGAAATTTCCAAAATAAGACAAAAACATTCTTTGTTAAATTATGTATTTTATTTTAATAAAGCCAAATAAAAAACAATTAATTACAAACGAAACATAAAAAACTAAATATTAAAAGTTCTTAAAAGTTCTTAAAAATAAAAGAAAAAAAAAAAGTCAAATATTACAGTGTTAATGAGACCCATGCGCCTGTTTTTTTTAAACTAGTCTTTCAAATCTAGGCTGTGTATTTGAGACACACACAATTATTGTTTTCAAGTACGAGACGATTTCTCACTTTTGTTTTAATCAGTCATCGAGAAACTTAATAAAAATATGATTTACAAATGGAACCAAACATTTTTAGCTTCATTCGCCAACTGAGGTATTCCTGCATATTTTTGGTCCAAAATTCGTCGGGTTCTGGGAAAAAAATTGGTTGAACATTCCATCACTTGATATTTCAATAAGTTGTTTTTCATGTTTTTGGTATTTGCATTTAAAGGAATCGGCTAAAAAACGGATTCAGTATCCATCTGCAACTGTCGTAACTGTTTTGAATTTTCAAAATAATCCACGACTTTTGTTTTAAAATTAAGCAAAGAACTTGCATGCCTGCAAAAACTTGTTCAAAAAATTTTAGCATTTGTAACATACATTTTCTATAATTTCCTGAATGCACTGGAATGAATCGAGCTGCTTTTTGCCAAGTGAAGTTGACCATAAATCGATTTTTCTTATAAACCCCCCTTTAAATTTTTTCTGTGGCTGTAATTATATTAATGTTCCGACCTTGCAAATTACTGTTCAAAATATTTAATTGTTCGAAAATATCAGCAAGGAAACCTAGTTTCAAAAGCCAAAAGGGATCGGAAAATTGATTTTCATATGGGGACTTCTCATCTTTCAAATACATTAAAAGCTCTGCTCTTAAGTGAAATACTCTTTTTAAGACGTTGCCCCTTGAAAGCCACCTTACTTCGGTTGATAAAGAAGATTTTGAAATATAGCACCCATGTCTTCGCAGATTTTTCGAAAAATACGGGTCTGTAAAGCTTTTCCTTTAATGGAATTTACCTTTAATGATGGTTTTCATAACACAGTCCATTTCAGGAGGTAAAGCTTTTGACGCCAGAGCTTCTCGATGTAAAAAACAATGTCTCCCATGTGGCATTAGGCATTATTTCTTGTAATCTGACGACAAGACCAGATTGATGTCCTGTCATAGCTTTAGCGCCATCCGTGCATATAGCAATACATTTTCCCCAGTCAATAACATTTTCCAGTGGTATTGGTCTCCAATGGGGAACAAAATAAAATATCTTCTTGAATGCCATTATTTGTATCATATCTTACAAACGTAATAAATTGGGCACAGTTAGATATATCTGTGGATTCGTCCATTTGAAGAGAGAAGTACGTGCATTTATTAAGATTTTCCACAACTTGCACTTGAATATCTTCTGCCATATCATAATTCTTCTTTGGATAGTATTATTTGACAGAGGTATTGTTTTTAACTTTGCAGCCTCTTTTTACCGATCATTATATGTACCATTTCAACAGCTGCTGGCAAAATCAGATTTTCAGCAATTGTGTGCGGATTACTAGTTTTGGCAACTCGATAAGCAACTTTATAACTTGCTAATAATGCTTTTTCGTTAGTAGTGGTTGCCAATTGAAAAGTATCTTGCTGTTTGTGAAGGACGTTCAGCTTTCTTTCAAAGAATTCTACAGGTTTGTCTTTTTTATCTGGATGTTTGCTATTTAAATGTCGAAGTAACTTTGATGGCTTCATGCTTTCGTTTGACAATACTTCTCCACAAATAACACATTGTGGTTTATTGGAAATAATGGTAAAACCATATTTAAGATAATCATCACTGTAAAGTCTGTTTTTTTTTTATTACTGCCACTTTCAGACGTAGATGGTTCTGCACTTCTTTTTAAAAACTTATCCATAATTTGTAATTTATCGTAGACGTAAATACGTAAACGGGAATACGTAAGTCGAAAAATATTTACTCATTACTTAATACCGCTGCATTCGCCACAACGCGCTGTTTCGAACTGAGGTCTCATTGCACATCGCCGCTTATATAAAGCCGAAACGAGGCTACGAGAATGTTCCAGAGTGCCGTCTACTAGCGAAGTAAGGAGTAGAGCCTTCGCGAATATCATGGAAAAGTATTGCGATGTAGACACAAACAAAGATGTCGCGGTGTACAATGTGCAGTCGACTTTTTATTATTTATTTTTATTGTAAATGCTAGTCTGGCAGAAGTACTACTAGTTTACTAGTGGAACAGATACCAATTATTAAAATAATTGTTAAATTTTTAAATGTATTTAGTTTAAACTTAAACAGTAAAGTAAAATAAAATTTGAGAAACCATCAGTTGTAAATTAGGCACGCTATTTTTGTCGCTATTTTGGTATGGGTGATGAGTAGGGGTCGTAACAATTTTTTTAACAAAAAGGGGTCGCGCTTTAGATAAGTTTGGGAAACACTGGTTTAAAAGAATATTGGAATGTTTGAGCTTGTTTATTTCCATGGATTCTAGCAAATTTAATTTTACACTTTTGTTTTCAATATGTAGAATGTCATAGTTAAAATTAAATGAATGTTGTTCTTCTATTAAATGGTTAAAAATTAGAAACTTTTTTCTTTTTAACAAAACTAGAATAATGTTCATTAACACGTTTATCGAAATTCCTACCCGTTTGTCCTATGTGAATTTTTGGACAGTCATTACATTTTAATTTATAAACACCCGATTTCTTTCCTTTATTGGTTTTAGTTTTATTGTTTTTAATATACTTCCCTAAATTATTAACG
This sequence comes from Listronotus oregonensis, assembly GCA_019359885.1. Taxonomy (NCBI): domain Eukaryota; kingdom Metazoa; phylum Arthropoda; class Insecta; order Coleoptera; family Curculionidae; genus Listronotus; species Listronotus oregonensis. The sequence continues at coordinate 907,848 of JAHBCN010000090.1, forward strand.
GATTTAAAGGCAACATTAATATTTAAGTGTTTTAAAAAAGTACCTATTTTACTACTAATATGACCTAAGTATGTAATCACTTTGTAATTATTTTTGGTTCTTTTACATGGGATAAACTAGATTTATTGCTTTTTATATAATTTTTTGTTTAACATTTTTTTCAATTATTTTTGAAGTGTATCCATTATTTACGGCAATTTGTTTAATTATATTTAATTCTTTTTGAAAGTTAACTTTATTTAAGGGTAATGTTATTAATCGATGAATCATACTGAAAAAAGAAGCTAATTTTTGTTGTATTGGATGACATGAAGTATTGTGAATGGTAATATCAGTATGGGGTAGGTTTATGGAAAACAGAAAAGTCATGTTTATTGTTGATTTTATTGATACTAAGGGGGCAAGAAAGTTTATCGAATTATTCGCTCTTTTTCTATTGTAAATTTTATGTTTTCATGTATGCTATTTATAAAATCAAGAAAACTATCTAGTTGTCTCTCAGTGCCCGTAAAACATGCCAAAACATCAAAAACATATCTATACCAATAAATAAATTTATTAAAAAAAGGATTTTTAGAAATAATAGATTCTATAGAATCCATAAAGATTCCCAAGGAGGATTTAAAAGGGTTACCCATGATAAGACCTTCCTTACTTGTATACAATTTATCATTAAAACTCAAAATAGTTTTGTTCTAAACAGGCTTCTAAGGCGTTAATTATTTCTTGTTTTTTAACTAAATTAACATTGTTACTTATCAAAAGTTTTTCAACAAGTTTTACGGTGTCATTTAGGGAATACTAGGAATAGATTAGTAACATCAAATGAAACCAGTTTAGCGTTATTTGGTAGAATTATGTCTTTAATTTTATTGACTAAATCGTAAGAATTTTGATAGCGTATTTTGCAGAGAAGTTAGTATTAGTATTAATAATGTTAATTAAGCATTTAGAGAGGTTATATGAAAGGAGCTGAGACAAATGAAACGACTGGTCTTATCGGATTCCCAATTTTGTGAATTTTTATAAGCGAATATAACTTAGGAGGCAAAGGATTCATGAGTGTTAATTTGCGTGATCCATTTCAGAAAACAATTTTACAATTTTCCAATATGCTTCTAAGTATTTTTTGGTATTTGTTCGTGGGGTCTGTTTTCAATTGTATGTATTTAGTTGGGTCTAAGAAATCTAAAGTTTTTTGAATATAATCTGTTTTATCTAGCTATTACAGTATTGCCTTTGTCAGCCTTAGTAAATACAATATTATCAGATTTATTTTTAATTTGTTTTATTAGTTTTGTTTCTTGCTTTGGAGAAGTTTCTTTCATAAATTGTTTTTTTATTAAAGTGGAAGATTCATATTTATATTTAATATTATTCTGAGTATCTTTGAGTGCTCTTTCTGTGTCAACACCAAGAATTTCTAAAGAATTAGTATTAATATTTTGAATATTATGTTTAAAACCTTTTTCTAACAAATTTACTTCGTTTTTTGAGAAGTCAACTTTACTTAAGTTTACAAATCTACTGTAAAATTTATGATCAAAAAAAAGTAGTTTGACCAGGTTTCAATTTTATTGTTTTAGATTTAGAAGTAAGAATTTTGTTTTTTTTTGAGTTAAATATTTTTTATTAATAATTTTGCTTACTTTTTTCTCTCGTATCTCTATGTGTATATCTCGTGTTTACCTTAAGGTAGTGCATACAGAGTTATTATATAAATTAAAATTTATAAAAGTTTCTTTATGGAAAGCGGCATATATCACCCCGTTTCAAGAGTGGCAATCGTGCTGAGGTATCCAACTATCGAGCAATTTCAAAGTTGAATTGTGTTGCAAATTTTTTTGAGAAATTGTTACTGATGTTTTATTTAATACTTTTAAAAATACCATTACTACATTTCAACATGGTTTCTTCCCCGTAGATCCTGCGAAACGAATTTGTACATGTTTTAAAATTTCCCTCATCTGCTCTGGATGGGTTTGCAGGTCGACGCAGTATACTTTGACTTTCGAAAGGTTTTTTGACCAAGTGGACCAGCATATCTTAATAAAGTAAGTTGGAGGCTTATGGAAAAAAGGTGATCCACTGCTAGGCTGGTTTAAGAGCTATCTTCAGAATCGCACAGGTTGTTTGAATAGGCACCGAAATATCTGAGGAAGTTAATGTACTTTCTGGTGTCCCACAAGGATCCCATCTTGGGGCCAATTCTGTTTTTCATATTTATTAACGACCTGTTCCCCTCTTCGAACAGTGCAATTTTCTTTTTTTTTGCAGACGACCTCAAAATTTTTCGCAATTAACAACTCTAATGACTGTCAAATTCTGCAAAATAAATCTCGAACTTGAATTCCTGGGCAAAAATTAATAACTTACATTTGAATACGACCAAGTGCAGGGTAATTACTTTTTCCCGGAAAAAAACGCCGCACCTAGCATCCTACTATCTCGGAAGCTCCCAACTCGAGCGAGTATCAGTCGTTAAACCTTGGGGTTCTTTTGTTAAGGAACTTGATTTGTGCATCTTTGATGGGTAATTTTAGGGCGTTCCGGATGGGGGATTTATCAGGAGACAGTGTTCAGAAATTTTTAAAAATGTCGAGGCCCTGAAAATATTGTACTTTTCGTTGGTCCGGAGTCTTCTGGATTACTGTACTATCTGGTCCCCATACTACCGGTCCCCTATCTCAAGGATAGAAAGAGTCCAGATAAAATTTGTAAATTTCCTTCTGCTGAAGCTAAATATCGGCCGCACCACATTAAACCACACTGAACGCCTAAATTTGTTAGGATTACAAACACTTGAAGAGCGCAGAATCGCCCCCCTTACCCTATCCTTTGGCCAAAAAAATTTACTAATTATATCGATTGTGCAGACTTACTCGCCTTAATAAATTTCAAGGTCCCGTCTCGCCCCACCAGACAATTACAAAGTTTTTCTGTAAGTTTTAGCCGAACTGATATAGGCAAAAAAGAGGTGCTAAACCGCTTCATGACCTTATTTAATAGGTACTTACCCTGCAACATCAACTGTTGTACCCCTATGCATTTAAAAAAAAAATCGCGCCAGTTCTTGCTACCGCTTTTTTGCCTGCCAGGGTTGTAGCTGCTGTCGTTATCATAAGACGGGGTGATTGGGTCGACTGAATGTTCTTTTTGTTGTTCTATATACTTTGTTGGTATACTAGAGTCTATATATGTATGTCTTTTACTGTGCTTTTAATAATATTGTCTTAGTACTATTTGGGCTTCTAGCCTGTGATGTACATGTGGAATAAATAAATAAATAAACCAATAAGTCGAAAAGCTGACTTAACGAGGTCATAGAGCCGCAGACCAGGATTTTCCAGTGGTGATTATTCTTATGCTATGAATATACCATTTAAAAAAAGAGTATTTTTATGGGTAGCGATAAGTAAAATAGTAATAGGTTTGCGTGTAACAAGGACATAAATCGAAGTTGAAAAAATACGGGCAGTAATAAAATAATCCTTATTTTAATATCCGCAATCAGGCCTTCTGCGCTCTTTAATAAAATAAAAGAATGAAATATCATTAAATATTATTGGGTTAGACAGTTAAGTGTAAAAAGTATCCTATTTTTATATTAAAAACCCCTTATTAAATTGATAACGATTTTAGGTGATTTTGTAAGGGTGTTACTAAAGATAAAGGGATCTTTAAGTTTTACCTTTAATTTATGTTTATCCTATCCCTAGCAGCCAATTTATTTTAAGACATTTTCTAGAATAATTATATATACCAGATAGTACGAATTCCGTAACAAAAGAACCACGGCACATCTTTTTTTCATTTGTCTCACACAACTGGAATAAGTCCCTTGGTGAAACCCAGATCGTTGCTCTTGACATTTTAAATGCTGAAGCTTTGGCATGATGTGCTCTTTAACAAACGTCCTTCCTACGGTCTTCTATTTAAACTTTATTCCTGGCTCTCCAGTTTTCTTTCTAATCAACTTATTTTACAACGATTTCCGATCTTCTCTCTTCCTATTCATAATTTTGCTGACAATAGTACCCCTCATTCTTATATTTAGTTTCTAAAGCCAGTCTCTAAGCCTGATTATGAAAACAAGCGCAGGATAATGCAGATATCTTTTTTACACGACCTCCAATTATTAATGAATTGGGGCGCCAAAAATTGTGTCCAGTTTAATACACCTGAAACACAATAATGGTAGCTGTCGCGAAAAAAATCTACCAATACTCATCCGATATTTATGAGCAGCCAAGTTGTGCAAAACAAAAAATTATTTAATTTTATAGGCCTTACTTTCAAGAACTACCTTAATGGGCAAAAGCACAAAACACATTGGTAAAACTTGCTTATACGGTTTTCTTCTATTTTTGGATTATTTGGCAAAATTTTTATACAGTCATATTCTAGGGTCCTCAGGGATTGCAAATATACTGGCGGAGAAGTGAAATTATGTGTTTTAATATTTTTTATTTTTATTTTAAGATTTCAAATTACCATTGATTTTCTCCATATAATGCGAAAACTCCCCTTTATGACAAGAAACGTCAGCGTGCAGTGTTGCCAAATCGAGGTCTGTTCAATTCGCATTTTCACGTCTGAAATAAAATTTGGGGGAAAATAAAAGCCGCTTTAACAGGAGCGACTATCTAGAGAAAGATATTCCAGCATATAAGCATGCGCGGTCTTTTTTAATACGTCCCCGCATTTCAGACAAATTCAAAAGTTCTAGTCGGTCATGGTTAGTTCTGGTTAGCAAAGCAGCTTTTTATTTTCCCCAATTATATTTCAGACGTGAAAATGCGGGGACGTATTAAAAGGACCGCTCCTGCTTTAACTAACCAGAATTAACCATGATCGACCTTTTAGACAAAATCAAACGCCCTTAGTCGGTCATGGTTAGTTTTGGTTAGTTGTTAGCATTTCAGACAAATTCAAAAGCCCTAAGTTCTAGTCGGTCATGGTTAGTTCTGGTTAGCAAAGCAGCTTTTTATTTTCCCTATTATTTTCCCCAAGTATATTTCAGACGTGAAAATGCGGGGACGTATTAAAAAAGACCGCTCCTGCTTTAACTAACCAGAATTAACCATGATCGACCTTTTAGACTTAATCAAACGCCCTTAGTCGGTCATGGTTAGTTTTGGTTAGTTGTGGTTAGCATTTCAGACAAATTCAAAAGCCCTAAGTTCTAGTCGGTGATGGTTAGTTCTGGTTAGCAAAGCAGCTGTTTATTTTCCCCAATTATATTTCAGACGTGAAAATGCGGGGACGTATTAAAAAAGGCCGCTCCTGCTTTAACCAACCAGAATTAACCATGACCGACCTTTTAGACAAAATTAAAAGCCCTTAGTCGGTCATGGTTAGTTTTGGTTAGTTGTGGTTAGCACCTTTTTATTTTTCCCAATTAAAGTTCAGACATAAAAGAAATATCAAAAAATTTAATGGCCCAAAATTATTAAATCCGGCAACACTGTTGATACTTATTTTAAATTTGACAGTAGAAAGAATTTATAATCAATTAGATATTAGATTTCTAACCTATATATTTAAATATATAAATATATTAAATATATAAAAATCCAAAAATAGGAGAAAACCGTATAAGCAAGTGTTACCAACACATTATATCGATATCTTAAAATGCTTGGATTCCTCTTGCGCGCTGTTCTGCTTCTGATTTGTATACTCTGTGTATGTATGCCAAATCAGACCCTTCTTAAAATTTTGTTTTCACAACTCTTATAATTCTAAAACCCATTCCATTACGCCTTATTCATGATTTCAATGTTACAGAAAAGCTTCCTTGTCTTGCACACCGACGAGCTGAAGGGGATATGTCGCTTATTTGTAGGTAATTTTAGGGCTGGCTCCAAGAAATTAGCCAATTTAATTCATCTTTTAGCAACACAGAGTGCCGCTACTATGCATCTCCCTACAGTTCATCTGGAGGGGCCCCGGAGTGTTCTTTTCTTTATTCCTAGAGTGTCTAGACTGTGGAACCTGCTGCCTGCAGTAATCTAGGACAAATCGGTGCATGAGTACCGAAAACTATTCTACCTTAATTTTTTTATAGGATCCTCTTAAATAGCCCTACTAATTGATAATATAAATGCATGTTGCCAGGGGGGCACCTGATGCCATATTGTTTAAGCCGAAATTGTTTAAGGAATTGCAAGGAATTGTTATTTTCCAACTGGACAAATTGTTATATATTCTTTATTGAAATACAAATAAAAAAGGTCCTATGACTTTTCACGATAAAGTTAATATTTTTGGACATATGAATTTTTAAAAGTTCGAAAAGTCTCAAATTTGGGTACTTTTGAACCATAAAAAATATATTAAAAAACAAGAATAAAATATAAAAAATATATGTTTTATTTTTTATACAATAGTTAATATTATCCAATTAAGATTTGAAATTTTTTTATTGTTTATATTTGTTTCTTGAGTGTTTATTTACTTTATCGTAAAAAGTCAAAGTACCTTTTTTTATTTTTATTTCAATAAAGAACATAAAAAAATTCTCCGGTTGGGAAATAACATTTCCTTGCAATTGTTTAAACAATTTCGGTTTAAACAATATGGCATCAGGTGGCCCCCTGGCAACATGCATTTATATCATCAGTGGGGCAATTTAAAGAGGATCGTACAAAACAATTGAGGTGGAATAGTTTTCGGTACTCATGCGCCGATTCGTCCTAGACTACAGTGCTTTTTGCCTCACCCTCCCCAAACCACCAAATTTTTAAGTGAAACTTGGTTGTGGCTGTGTGCACGTAAGAATTTAGAAAATAAAAATACTTAGTATTTCGTGCAAATTTTATTTAAAAATCCTAGCAGAGCGCTTTCGGTATAACCATCATCAGTTCTATTCGTCGTCAAGCTGGAGTTGTACAATTTGAGCCAACAAAACATGTAGAGGAGTTTAGTAAACTATCACATTATTACATAAAATAAAATAAAAGTCAAACAACAGTAAAATATGTTACATTTTCCCTTATTAAAGGGTGAATTTCTTAAAAAAAAAAATACAAAAGTATACCATTTTGTGGAAAGACGAACATGTAAATGAGAAATTCACCCTTTAATAAGGGAAAATGTAACATATATTACTGTTGTTTGACTTTTATTTTATTTTATGTAATAATGTGATAGTTTACTAAAGTCCTCTACATGTTTTGTTGGCTTAAATTGCTACGACTCCAGCTTGACGACGAATAGCACTGATGATGGTTATACCGAAAGCGCTCTGCTAGGATTTTTAAATAAAATAAAAATTTTGCACGAAATACAAAGTCTCTTCATTTCCTAAATTTTTAAGTGCCGTGTTAATAAACTACCTCGTACCTCATTTAAGACACCCACGGTTGTTGAGTACTTTGGCTGTCGGCCTTTGTGTAAAAAATACATTTTTTTAGAGCAACATATTATTTTTAAAAATGTCAAAAATTTGTCATAATTAGTTTTGTTGTGTTATTTTCCCCTTTTAAATTAGAAATGGGGTTTATTTTGCAAAGCACCCTACGTAAAATGTGAATATTAGGGGCATTAAATCAAAGAGCCTATCGTAACATCATAATATTATTTTAAAATTATAGCAACACAGACCCATTTTGTAGAGATATGGTATTAAATGTTGAAAAATATACCTTAATTGTAAATGTTTGTTTTCCTTAGTAATTATATTAAAACCAAATTTGGTTTGTAATACATATAAAAGTTAGTATTTTTAATATATTATTTTAAAAAGCAGAAATGCAATTTTTGCTTGCCGGACGTCTGTCATTACTTTATATTTGTATAAAAATTGTTTATAGTTAAAAAAATCTATTTTTCTAAGACTGGCACTAAAAGTAACATGTTGCTTACTGGTTACTTGCTTTTAAAATAAATTATTTCTTATGCAATAAGGAAAAGCCACAAACAATTGCTATATGAAAAAGTAAAAATGTGCCTTTAATTCGCGACTTTGACATTATCTAGCAGCCTGTGGCAGTTGGCGTCGCATAGCAACGATTTAACAAAAATGAATGTATTAGCATCGGCGAGCGCCATATTTATTGCAAACGTTAATAATTATTGATAAAAATGATTACATTGTTATTGACTATATTATTAATAAAAAATACTTATATATTTTTTTGTTTCGCTATAAAAGAAATGGTCGTAGAAAAAGGAAATGTGCAACATGTGAGAAAAGCACATTTCCCACTCGCTAAACTCACTCGTGGGAAATGTTAAACTTTTCTCACTTGTTGCACAATATACTATTGTTCAATATGGTCATGGAAATATTATTGTAATGTTTAAAATGACTTTGTACACCTATGATTTAATTTGAAGTGTAAAAAAGGTGATGCGCTATTAATGGATTCTTGTTTATTTGACTATTTTGCTACAATACAGGTTTTTCTTCAGCGTGGTTTCCGCAGTTACATTTTTATATTCTAAAAGAGATATTTGACCCAAATATTTATTCTTTGACCTATTTACTTGTACCAGTATATTATCTGTCATTTTGATAGGATATAATATTCTAAATACAATGGCATGGGCATGGCACATGTAATATTTTGACACTTTCGCTTCAATATATTTAGATTTTTAGATTCCAATTTAGAACTATCGTTAACCCTGTCAGGGGAAGCCGTAAAAACGAAAAGACGAATAAATTAATTTTTCCAGGGCTACTTAATTTAAAATTAACTGTTTTATCATAGTCGCAGTACTCTAGATTTGTAAATATGTTCTATAGTTTTGTGGCGGATTCATGTTTCAGTTTGTTTTATTTGGGTTACTCGCCTTTCTACTTTTTGGAAAATGGGACCCCTTGGTCCGGGTCCCGGGGTATACGGGCTGACCCTGTCCAGCCCTATAAACTTGCAGATCGCCTGCAACAAAAAAGAAGAAAACCCCCCAAAAAACCCAAAAAATCACAAATATTAGTCTCCGTTTCGGTGGCAAGTCGGCCATCGTTGTCAAGACAGAAATTAAAACAAAAAATTAAACTAAATTTTAAGAAATTTTTGGTCTAAAAACTTCGGAAATTCTGATAGCTTTATTATGTTTGCGACAAAACGTCATTAAAAATAAAAAAGCTATCAGAATTTCCTAAGTTTTTAGACCAAAAATGTCTTAAAATTTAGTTTAATTTTTTGTTTTAATTTCTGTCTTGACAACGGTGGCCGACTTGCCACCAAAACGTAGACTAATATTTGTGATTTTTTTTGGGTTTTTTGAGGGGTTTTATTCTTTTTTTGTTGCAGGCGATCTGCAAGTTCATAGGGGTCAATAGGGCTGGACAGGGTCAGCCCGTATACCCCGGGACCCGGACCAAGAGGGTCCCATTTTCCAAAAAGTAGAAAGGCGAGTAACCCAAATAAAACAAACTTAAATCTAGATTTGTATTTTAAAAACTAAATATTTTGAAGCAGAAGTGTCAAAAAATAGGTATGAGGCGTCTTTGTAACTAGAATGTTAGATTCTATGAAAATAACAGTAAATGTACCGGTGGTTCCAACTAAAATTAAATTATTTTCGGGAAAATCTAAAGCGATACCAAACAAATAAATTCGTTAACCGATGTAAATTTATGTTAAATACTGACATACCAAATTCCATTTTGTTATCCCTAAAAATAATGTTTCAGGAAAGAACCACCTCTGAGAAACACCTGGTATAATATTACTACATACATATTATATTGTTATATAGCATTAAAAACATTAGGTTATCTTTTTTTAATTTTTGATAAAAAAATGAAATAAAATTACTGGGAAAAATTTAGTTTAAGGCAACCAACATTTTTTCTAAACCTCCATAGCGAGGTTTTTTTTTATAAAAAACAGGCCTATAAAGTTTTACTGATTAAAAAAAAATAACTTACAGGTGGTTTTAAAAAATGTAACATTTCTCTTTTTTTAAATGCCTATAAACTGAAAACGGCTTAAAACGCGCCGTTAAGCGTTAATAATAAATTACCAACATGGTTTTCGATATCTCAATGCATGCATCAGTAGTATGGGAAACTGCATATTTAAAGTAACTTAAGTGATCATATGTGAAGATAAGTTAATGTAATAAGAAATATCTGAAAAATAAAACAGTTAAAATGTTAATGCAAAAAAATGACGGTTTTCTTAAGCGACAAATCAATATAAAAGGGCATTTTTGAAAATTTGTATGTGGTTATGCAGTTTTTATTAAGCAATAACATTTTTGTTAACCTTTTGCTCATTTTTTTTCCTAGCATATACGTTTTTTTTCTAATTCTATTAAAATTAAAATATAAAATATATTGCGTAAACTTACACTTTCTTTAGGATTATTTATCCTTTATTTTTTTTCTTATAAAGGTACAATCGTGCATAGATTTCCGTTGGACAAAAAGTTTTAAGTGCCTTAAAAACATTGTTTAATTTACAATGCACTTATATTTGTGAGAAGTACTATTTACCTTCATTAGAAAGGGCATAAATTATTTAATTAACTGATGAAGAAGTGTCGGAAAGAACTGTTGCTAAAGTACCGTACAGACTTTCAAAAAATCATTTAATGTGGCAAAACATAGCATTGAAGATACTGGCTTTTTTGCCTTAAAGAGTAATATTAAAATAAAAAAAAATAAAGATAAATGAATAATTTTTGCCTTAAATAACATATTAGAAGAAGATGCAATAGAGATATCTTAAAGAATAAGGAGACTTTTCGCTAGCTATGACGGACAGTTGTAATAAAAAACAGCTTAGATAGATCCCAGCGTTTCTCCTTTACCGAATTAGTATGGGTCAGCATTCATGGATAGCTGAAATATTGAGAACGACTTACGCGCAAATAAAAATAGTTTGAAAAAAATTACGCTACTTATTTTTTCTGAAAGAAATATTATTTATTAGCAAAACAATGACCTTATAAACACTATGACTGTGCTGAAATTTACAGTTATTTAAAAAAACAATCACTAATATTTTTATAAAGTTTGTAATTTACCCCTCAAAAACATTGATTCTGAAAGAGAAAGTTTTTTGTGATTTTTTTTGACGGATTTTGAAAGCATAATTTAAAAGAGCGAGGTAATTTTATAAGATTTGTAAAAAGATCAATTTTAAAAAATCATACATATTGGTAACGTTTTTTTTTATTTTTTGTATAACTACTGTCATTAATTCTATAAATATACGCAGAACAGGGCCAGAATTCTCAAAAAAATAGTGTTGTTTTTGGTTAGTTTTAAAATAAATTTAAATTTTCATAATAGTGTGTCACTGTTACGAGAATAAGCAAATTGGTTTAAACCACTAAAATTCATATTTTATAAAAGTTATATTTTATTGAGTTTTGAGTTAACATTGAAACAAAAGTTAACGCCACTCAATAGAAGTAGTGCTCATATCGTTATTGCAGCAAGTATAGACGCCAAAGAATTTGGTCTTGATTATGTTTGTTATACCTATTATTAAAAACTAATTAAATCTAAGGACACTTAATTAAATTTTATAAGACAATATTTTCACAGATAGTGTTAAGGTAAAAGAGTAAAAAAATAATAATAATTGAACATTTAGAGACACAGAATCAATCTTACCATATCGAATGCGGCCGAAGAGCAAAACTTTTCTGGTACCACCACAGCAGAACTCTGATGCACCTGATGATGAACTGCCTGTTGATGCTGCTGCAGCTGTTGATTCTCGAAGTAGTTGATCTCGGTATATCGGTTGACAATTAACGTTGAGGGTGCCAAAGGTGGTAAGTTAAAGGCACCAGGGGCACATTGGCCGCAACCACAGGGAGGTGCGGGCGCGGCGGGGGTAACGGCGGGATAACAGTCAGAGGGAGGAACAACCGGGCAGAAGGGTACTAAGTAGGGATATTGGCTAGGGGCGTTGAAATAATACGTCGTGGTGCCGATTTCAGGGCTCCTAACAGGTGAAATGGTCAGGCCAGGGATTGTCTGATTGAGATTGTCTGATTATTGCCGGTGTCTTATAAAACGATTATTTTTTTCTACGATTATATTAAATATTATTTTATAACTAAGAATATGTTAATATATTATTATGATAAAGTTTTTACCTTGATAGGTAAATTTAACTACAGCAGTTACAAGTAACGCGGATTTTTTCTAGGAGATATGTATCAATGTTCAGTGTGTTAACACTGATAGATTATATCAACTAATTATTACACTAAGAGCTTAAGTAGAATTTTAAAGACTTCGCACACAAACTTGACTTATAGATTGTCCGTGATATGCCTATTTTAAATAGTTTAAAAATGCGATTGTCTGCTAACAGCGCCGTCGATATTGACTCGTGGTGTCAAGGAGATTGTAACGCCGCAACTAACATTAACTGACATCTAAGTAATAAGTAAGACGCGATGTATTTTCACCGAGCCCTGCGGACGGAGGTCAAGAAACTTACTTCGAGTTACAGACCTTATAAGCTCGGGATTTAATGTCTGTGGTTATACATATACAAACGCGTCTGTTTAAGATTATTCTACTAATTTTATTATATTTATTCTAAGATTAATTTAAATTAACTAAAGTTTAAAACTTACGTTTAGATTTATAACTAGGTATGATTGTCGATAAATTCAATTCTTGGACTAGACGCCTGTTGCCGTCTTCGTCTTCAAAACGCCAAACAAAATGATCAAAGTTACAAAAACTTAGTTTACAACTTTTCGCGGGTGGTTTGTACTTGAAACAAGGAACGTTAATGATGCCGGTTTCGGCACCGAGTTAAAGAGCGAAAACGAGAAAAGAAGCAAGAGCGAAGAATGAATGGCCCCGAGTAGACGGTGGCCAAGAGCGTGGCGATTTGAAGGACAGAGGACGTCGCGGGCCGGTAAATGAAGTAACTCCCGAGGGCGCGAACGTCAAAGAAATCAGAACCGTTGCCGGTGTCAGAGACGAAATGTCGATCGGTGTATGGTTAAAGAGCAGTGAGTGAGTTCGTCAAGGAATAGAAAGGTGGGACCGCCGCACTTGATAGCGTTCGAGCCCGGACTGACGGCCGGCCGTCGCGGCCGCGAAGAACGGCGCCCGCGACGGACGACAGCGACGGACGGCGCGCAACGCGCGATTTCGCGTACGGCCCCCACGGCGCGCGCCTTTCACAGGAGGAACAGGTGAGAAGGGCAAGGGGTGGATTTAAGGGATGATGCCGGGGATAGGATGGGAGATGCTGTGGCCCTTTTTGATGATGTACTAGGTAAAATTTATAATGAAGCTTCGCTTGGACTTTATATAAACCAGCTGAAATATTTTACGATATGATTGTTGAATTAATTGCACTGTTTTAAAAAATAAAAGTTAAATATTTAAATTAAAATGTTTTTTAATTTTTCCCAAAATATTGGCAAAAATAGTTTTTTATTGAACAAATCAGCAAGTGACAAGTTCTACATTTGTATTATTACTATTCGTAAGTAGAGGACATTCTTTAAAATTTATGAGTTTCAGTAATTGTTATAAAAACAGAAAATCCTTTATACAGAAAGATGGAATATTGGGATTTTGGTTACATAAATCTTTGTATCTATAGTTTGCTGGTTCAGATTCAGTTTCAAATAAAAAAAAACATAAACGAAATCATATTGATTTTAACAGATTTTTATGAAATTTTACTAATCGGTTATATTTACATAATATTACATTACATAGTAAATACGTAATTTTAAGCAATCAACTTTTTTAAATAAAAGTAATTCAAATTTCAAGCGGTTTTTAACATCTTCGAAATACGAGTTTTTTAGACAATCCATCCAAATTTGATCAACTGATGGAACTAAAAAATGTTAATTTACAGTCGCCCAGTTTTTTTAGGTGGCTAATAGGCTACTGACTATGTCAAAAAAGGGGGATAAAAGAAACTACAACGTTAAAAGAATTTTATTTTTTTATTCGTTTAATTGATCCTAAAATATAGAAAACCACAATTTAAAAAACAAAATTAAAAAGAAAAACAAAAAACAATGCAATTTTTATTTTACAAATTTTTTGACTCATAACTTTTTTTCACATTTAGGTATAGGTATTGTTTCACAGAAAAAAGTTATTATGTTTTTTAAAATGGTTTTTAGTAAAAGTCTTTAGGATTTGTAGTAACCGATATATGATTTTTAAAGTAGCTACTTTTATGACTTTTTTCTAAATTTAAATGTTTTTCTTTAGACTTTGTCCTATAACTTTTTTTCTTTGTGGATTCTGGTATAAACAATATGGCATAAAAAAGCCTTTAAAACGGTTTCTGGTTAAAGTATGTAGAGTTAATAGTAACCGAGATATGATATTTCAAAATTGAGGAAGTAGTCCATATCACAGAATATGTTGTATTGAATAAAATAAAACACTCTTTCACCCCATAATTTGTTTTATTGACGAGTCATAGACTTTCAGGAAAAGAGGAATATATTTCTGCCATAAAGATGGTTAACATCAGTCTAAATACAACATAACTTATAAAAAAGATGTACAAAAGGTCAACTATTATAAGAAGTCGACAAATTACAATCGAGTCAATTTTAATTTTTTTTTAATTTTCATGTTAAAATAAAATAAAAATGTGTCAACTTTTTTTGTAACAGTTAGCCTTTTTTATTTCCTATAAGTTAGCTTGTATTTAGGTTGATCATGACCATCTCTATTGCAAAAACATGTTCGTCTCTCCCTAGAAATCTATGACTCGTCAGTTAAATAAATTATTTAATGAAAAACAGTGTTTTGTTTTATTCTATACAAAACTACAGAATATGTACTTCTTAATACTTCCTCACTTTTAAAATGTCATATCTCGGTTACTATTAATATTACATACTTTTACCGGGCACCCTTTTAATGGTCGTAAAATGGGCTTTCTTTTCCATGCCATATTGTTTATACCAAAATCATCAGGGAAAAAAGTTATGGGATAAAGTTTAAGAAAAAACATTAAAATTAAGAAAAAATCATAAATATCTTAGTTACTGCAAATTCTAAAGGCTTTTATCAAAAACCGTTTAAAAGAACATTAAAACATCCCTCTTTTGGTACAGCAATACCTATTCCTTAATTTACTTAAAAAAAGTTATTCCTAAATTTACGTAGAAAAAAGTTATTGGTTATTATTAAAAAAAATTAAAGGATTTTTTTTTGTTTTTTTTTTGCTTCGTTTTTTAACGACCAAGCTTATAATTTTCTAAATCATATTTTTACCATAAATAGGCAATAAAATGAAGATACTTCTGTTTCTAAAAATTTAAAAGTTCTTGTTTTGCCTTTTTTATAATACACAAAATTACCCGAATGCAACAGTTTGTTTAACTTCCCATTTTGTTTAATTTAAACAATATTTTATTAATTAAAAATATTGTTTTTTTTACTGGATCAACGAGACAAATATTAGCTACAGTTAAGAAATGACCATAACACACATAAAACATAACACAATTTAAAAATAGTCGTAAGCCCATTTAAAAGTATGTTGCGGACTTTTTTAGAAAAAAATCAAAATTAAAAAGTTTTACTAATGTGAATTAAAAAGTAAGTAATAATAATTACATCGTTCGATCATATACCTATTACAGGCAGCCTTGCCGCTCGACAATGCGAACAAGCATGCGAGAGAGAAAAAAGAATCGCAGTATAACCTTTCTCTCCCGCTCTAACGTGCTGATTGGTCGGTGGGAGAGGTATATACCTCGCCCTGTGTGTAACTGGTCAGCCTCTCCCCGCCGACCAATCAGCGCGTTTGAGCGAGAAAGAGAAAGGTTATACTGCGATTCTACATTCACTCTCGCACGCTTGTTAGCACTGCCGAGCGGCAAGACTGCCTCTTCTAGGTATATTTTCGAAGGTTACATCAGACAACTGGTAAATGAAATATTATTGGCTTATAGATGACAAAATAGGCAAAACCTATTTAAACGGATGCAACAGTGTCCTACATCAACCGCACATCGCATATATTAAGTTGTAAAGCAGAATGGTTACACGGATAATTCGTATGTGACGGTGGAAAGAGAAGAATGAGAGAGGGTTGAAAATGATAATGTGTATAATGGTCTACTGACATAGTTTCAGTTAATAGTGTCCTGGCCCAATTATATTAAAGTTACTAACTTGTATCGTATACGTGGCAGACCAAATTAAGTTTCAGGTACTTTTTATTACGGATACAAAATTATTTAATAGAAGCTGAAACAAAACAAATGAACATTTTCTGTTAAACAATTTTTTATAGGCATTTTTTTAAAGAACTACTTTAAGCAACCCCTTTTTAACATATTTTGTTATGTTTTTTAACAAACCCTTTTTATTTTTGTATTTTTAATTTTTTATTTAGTAGACTAAGTTGACTTACTGCTGTATTGCTCTATTAAAAATCCACTACTAAACGTATAATTAAATTTAAGGGTATACTGGCCATATATACCTTGGCCGGTTTTAGCGATAATAAATTTAAAATAAATTCTAGTTTTAAAAAAATATAAAAACAGGCTTTTGTAGCAAACTAAACTAAAAAATAGAAAATAATCAATTACAGTAAAAAAGCGTGAGGTGTTTAATATTAAAGGTTACAATTATTATTATTTTATTGGAACCTATTTACAAAATTAGAGTTATGGAAATATATTAAATCAAATCAAATCAAAATATGCTTTATTGTTAAAAAAAATTCTTGTTAGCAAAGCTATAAAAGAGTAGTCAAAAACATTAGTAATACAAAAGGGATATAAATAATAATAAAAAACAAACAAATTCTATAAAATACAAGATTACAAACAAAATGGTAAATGTCATACATATACAAAATGTCAATGTATATAAAACAACTAAAAAAAAATAGACATCACATGCACCTTGAATATAACCTAACATACTAAAAAAATTAAACAAAACAGTCGAAATATAAACACACTCATGTGCCCAATACTCCTCGACTGTACGAGTATAAAAGGCTTGAGGGATCAAAAAAGCTTTTACTCTATTTCTAAAAACGTTGTACTGTCGAATGTTAAGTGCCAAAGCATTAAACATCTTCTTGCTATCATAAAATATGGATTTTTTGGTTAAAGCTGTTGAAGGAATTGGCAAATTAATATTAAATTTACTGCGAGTATTGAAAATTAATAGGCTTGCCAGAGTAAGAATTCCTTCAGACTTAAAAAAAAGGTCTGCATGAGTCTCGGGATTTAAGATTATATAAAAACCTAATTGCGCGTTTCTGCAAGATAAAGACAGTGGCAAATAAATTAACTGAACAAGAACCCCAAAAAACAAATGCCATTTTTAAATGAGCGTCAATGACAGCAAAATAAACATTTTTGGCCACTGCAAGACCCAGCTCCCTCCTAACAGTTCTAATCGCAAATCAGTCCGAAGACATGTACATAATTATGAATGGGGCTGTTAAACTTTAACTTACCATCTACATACAACCCCAAGAATCTGTTCTGATCTAAGTTTTTAATGACCTTTCCATCCATGGAAATTTCATCTAAATTACATTATTTGAAATTCAGAATGTAAGTCTTGGAGATATTAAAAGAAAGCAAATTCGAGTCACACCATTTTTTAATATTAACTAAGTGGGCACTCATCATCTCATTCAGAATAGTGGAATTCTCGTTATGCCACAATATCGTCGTGTCATCAGCTAAGAACGTGCATCGGCCATACCTAATAGATGTATGCAGATCATTGACATATATTAAAAATAATAGTGGTCCTATTATAGAGCCCTGTGGCACACCCGCGGTAAGATCAAGTATGTACAGTCGAAGCACGCCCCTGGAAGTAAACACTCTGACATCGACCCGAAAGATATGATTTGAACCAGTTGCACCTAACGCCTTTTCACGATTTACTATAAAAGCGTGTTTTTTTTTAAGTTTTTTAAACTTATTTTATTTTCTTATTTTTTAGTCTCAATGCAACATTAAAAGTAATCTTAAACAAGAGCCTTGATTTTAAATATATCTTATATTCGTCAATAAAGATATTATGGCCAACGGATCATAACAAAATTCCATATGAAAAAGGAAAACCCCATAGATAACCCAACATGAAGGTCAGTAAAAAACCCTTTTTCCAAAAATTTATTTAATTTTTTGCCAAGTAGCCTGGATTCTTGTAGAAAGCGTTTGTGCTATTTTGGCCTTACGCCTTGACCAAGTATTGTCATTTTGAGAAAGCGTTATTTTATTTATTTTTGAAGATCCTACTCAAGTCATTAAAACGAAGTTATAAAATAAATGTATTGTCATCGGTTCTTGACCCCTATACAAATTTTAAGTTAATCAAACTTCTTAAAATTGGTGCAAATTATGTTGAAAGATTCCGATATATAGATACATAGATTTACAGCTGAAGCTAATATAAGCGTTGTAATTATTTTTAAAAACGATTTAATAACGACTGTACTCAGCTGATCCGAAATTTTAAAGTTCCACAAAAGCTCCGCACTGCGGATGTTAGTAACTGGTATACCGTATTAAACAGTGACTTAACGTTTTTAGTTTTTGTAATTTGTTTTAGGGCGTTACTTGTCACTGAGTTAAGCCACCTATCCTATACAAACCTTAAAATGCGAATTGGTCAATTTAATCGGTCCAAAATACAATTCTAGATATAAATTTTCGAGTTAAAATGACAAGTATTGGCTAAAATTCATCAATATAAAGCGTTTAAATAAAATATTATCTGTTAAACCATTTTGTAAAGCAAAGTTTGTTCGGTTTAAGAGCTGTACAACCGGATATCTGAGCGTTTATTAAAGTTCGAACTTCGAACACTTTAATTCCTGGATTTGGAAGTTTGAAAGGTAGTTTTAAAGTTTTCGCCACGGTTGTGATAATTTGTGGAGCGTCAAGGAAAACTAGATTTTTAGTTTAGAAATAAATTTGTTTTGTAGTAATAGTTTTACTTCCACCAAAGGTAGAATACTTTTACAATACGGTTTGTTTTGTAAACATCTATAATAACATCTTTTTTGCGCATGTAATAGCTATTAAACAAACAGGGGTATTAATAAGGTATATTATTGATCAAGGCCATATAAAAGGCGTTGATATAATTAATCGTCAATTAGTGCCCGAGTAAGTTACAATATATTTTTAGCGATTATTTTTGAATCAAATTGGGGATTTTTTAAATTTTTTTCGTACATAACATTATTAAAGAGAAATTTAGTCGGCAAAATGTTTCGATTGGATGAAAGTTTGTTGCTTGGCAATTTTGTGAATGACATTTACAACAAAATTACGTGCCGTTAGGCTAGTGGTTTTTGTAAAAAATGTCATGAACGAAATTGCCATAGTTGCAACAAACTTGAATAAAACAAGAGAAACATTTTGCCTAGAAATTTTTTTTCTTGAATGGTATTTCACACGACTATTTCAAGAGCAAACAAGCCAAATTTTAGCTAGAAACACAGTGCCTATTGGCAGACTAAAAATGTTTTTTTCTTTAACCCAGAGATTTCCAAACTTATTTCGTCTAACGCCCACTTTGAAACTCAGTTATGTTTCAGCGCCCCCCATTTTTTTTCACCTTAAAAATCTCAATAACATATTAGTCTCGCCTGGACTTTAGTTAAACCTATATTCTAAATGACACTTTTCTTACCAGAGAAGGCACTAATAATGCAACTTACAATATTAAAGTATAAGTATATAAAAATAAGTATATTTTATTCAAAATTAACAATAATCAACATTGGCAATAATAATTCAACTTTACAATATTAAGACAATCGGGGTTGTGGCCGGAGTGGCGGGAGGGCGAGCGAGTGCGATGCGTGCATGCGGCTAAACGTCACGTCTAAATGTGGGAAGTTCGAATCTTTTTACTGAATCGATTCATTTGATTTATTCACTTAAAAAGATTCGTTCCCAACCGATTCACTTTATTATGATGCCTGTCGGACTCGGTCGGTTTTGAATTCCATAAAAAATGTGATAGTTATCTTAAATAAAGAAATGATTTACATTTATTTCATTTTGGTATAATTAATTATTTTAAAAAGTATATTTGGAATAAAACTTTCAAGAACTGTAATTGATAAAACCTACAAATGTATCTCCAAATTAAGTCTTTGTTCAAAAGAATAGTTAAAACAAATAAAAAAGTTATTGTAATTTCCAAATAGGTATATAGCCAAAATTTTATATATTTTTATTTTATATCTATACAATAAAAAAGGATAAAATATGAACTAATAAATGGATGTTGTGTAGTAGAAGGATTTTAATTTCAGTGAATTTTGAAATATGAAGTAGCTAAAGTTACAAATCACCCATCGCCCCCCCCAAATCACATCAACGACCCCCAATTTTTTCTTGGTCCCTTACCGCCCCCCTCTAGGCCTCCAGCGCCCACAAGGGGGCGTTATCGCCCACTTTGAGAAAGACTGCTTTAACCTAACAAAATTTTGTTGCTGAGAAACCATCATGTTGGTTTTGTCTAGGTAAGTGCAGGCAAAAGTTTTGCCAGTAGAAAACAGGTCGTTGCTACATTTTGCCAGTGTAAAACACTCTAGTTAAAAAGTCGGGATATATTTCGGCTTTAGGTAACCAACTTGACAAATGTCAATGGTTATATTCGTATGACAAGGTTATGTTAAACAAAAAGTTCTTAATCAAAACAATATATATTGTGTATAATTGGTTGCCTATACAAAAATATTTTTTTAATAGAAAAATTATGCATTAGGGAGTGCTAATATTAAGTGATTTTTTTATGCATTACTAATATTCATGAAAAATAATTGCCCAAAACAAAAGGAAATGAATAAAAAAATAAAATGTATAAACAAATTCATTCTTTTAATTAGCAAATATTAGGTATAACTCATTTTTCAGCAGCTGTTTAGCCAGTCACATACCTAGATCTTGATTGAAGTAATAACTGCATATGCCACTAAAAGTAAAATAATACAAAAAGAAAAAAATGGGAAAATCGTACGAAAAATTACATTTTTTGCGCGACTCTGTAAACTGAGCAACTGGAGAAAGACAAAGTATCTATTTTTTTATTAAATAAAAAATAAACTACCTACATACTTAATCAGTCGAGCTGTGTTTGACGAATTAATTTTTGGTGCACTAAACTTACTATAATTTGCGTTATTTACCTTTATTAGCTCAGAATTGTTTTAATTTTGTCTGCCTTGATCTACATTGTTTGATATTTATTACTTTTTGTACTTATTATTGTTTTGTTATACAGGGTGTCCCAAAAGGTAGGGTCCAAAGTTTGGGATCATGTAGATTGAATCAAAATAAGGTAACAACTTCATATAACTTTTTGCTCTATGCCCCTTCTTTACCGAGCTATTAGCTCTTAAAGGTAATAATTGAAAATCGATTTTTTATTAATACCTTTGAACGGCTTGTACGATCCCGAATTTTTTTGTTATTAATTCTAGCTAATAACTGTCTTGCTTAACTGCTTTAAACATGCCCGAAACCTTAGATTAGGTCCGACTATCAAATTTGTAAAACTTCAAAATTTTGCAGTGTTGCATATTTAACATTTTGACCTTACTGTAATTATCCGAGTTTTCTAGGAAAAAAGGTATACTTCTATCTTTATTGATAGACTAGGGTTTCGCTAAAATGCATTTAAAATCATTAGTATATCGTGGGCCTCGATATGATATAATTGAGGCTTCAATAAGGTGTAATTTAGACTCCTATGAATTTATGTCAAAATCTACTACCAGAATCAATTTTAGCTGAAAATTATAAATTAAAAGTTAAAAAAAACTTAATTTATTTTAACAAAAAAAAAAATAAAATAAATAAAAACAATAAAACCATACAGCAAAGTAGAAAGTTTATGATTATTAGTAGAATAACAAAAAAAAAACTGCTATGGGTAAATTTAACTAAGGTATGTGTTGATAGTGAGCACCTACAGCGACACATTTTCTTAATTTACTAATATATGCTCTTTGAACCTAAAACAACATGTTAGGATTATTCCTTATTGCAGAGCAATGAAACATAATTCTTTTTAATAAATCTTCTAAATACAAGGAATAATCCCAAGATGTTGTTTCAGGTTCAAAGAGCATGTCTTAGTAAATTAAGAAAATGTGTAGCTGTACAGGGTGCTCACTATCAACCCATACCTTAGTTAAATTTACGCATAGCAGTTTTTTTTGTTATTCTACTAATAATCATAAAGTTTCTACTTTGCTGTATGGTTTTATTGTTTTTTTTTTTTTTTTAATAAATTAAGGTTTTTTTTTACTTTTAATTTATAATTTTCAGCTGAAAATTGACTTCTGGTAGTAGATTTTGACATAAGATTCATAGGGAGTCCTCAAGTACACCTTATTGAGAGCCCCAGGGTATATCTTATCGAGAGCCCACGAGTATACCTTAATGATTTTAAATGCATTTTACGCGAAAACCGCTAGTCCTATCAATAAAGATAAAGTATACCTTTTTTCCCTAGAAAACTCGGGGTAATTTACCAGTAAGGTCAAAATGTTAAATATGGCAACACTGCAAAAATTTTGAAGTTTTTTACAAATTTGATAGTCCGGACCTGGTATCTTTAATGGTTTCGGGGCATGTTTAAAGCAGTTAAAGCAAGACAGTTATTAGCTAGAATTAATTAACAAAAAATCCGGATCGTACAAGCCGTTCAAAAGTTATTAATAAAAAATCGATTTTCAATTTTACTTATATGTTTTGGAAGGTAGAATAAAGGTTTTTTTAATTTTTTATGTAACCAAAATGGGTCTATTTAATAAATAAGTTGGTACCCCGGCCAACAGGGCTAGTACAAAGGGTGTAAAAATGGAGGCTAAGCAAAAAAATTAACATGTATTAGGTTATGTATGTAATTTTTGGGGTTTTTGGAATCAAAAATTTTAAAAAATAATAATTGTAAACAAAGAAAAATTTGTTTTTTTATTATATTATTTATGATTTCGGTTAGATTTTATCTATTAAAATTTTGCTTATAAATGTGCTTTGTTTTACGGGAAAAGTTTGTAAAAACTTTTTAATTTTGTTTCACTTTTCTTATGCTGTTATAACTCATTATATTAAAAAATATGGTAATTGTGCATTAATAAGGTGCCACTTTTTTGAAATGTAAAATCAACATAATTATATTCCTTATTAAAAAAAATAAAAATGTCAATTTTTCGATTGAAAAAAATTTGAAACATTAAAAAATTAATATTTTTGATTAACTTTAAATTATTTGTTACACGTAGAATATGAAACAAATTACTAGAAATTGCTAAATTTAAAGTTATTAAAAAAAAAATTTTATTTTAAAAAAAAGACCAATTTTTTTTTATTCTCTCAAAAGATTTGTAGATCCGCACCAAAATAGAAAAAAAAAAAAAAACACATGTCAATACCTTTATTTTTCTTTTTTTATGGTCAAAAATAGATGGAGCCCCACCAATGCACAATTACCAGAAATGTATAAACTAATAGGTTACATAAAACCCTATGTTTTAAAGAGTTTTTCAGTATAGACGTATAATTATGTTAGTTTCTACCAAATTACAGATTAAAAATCAATTTTCGAAACAAAAGTATTATATGTAAATAATACATAACTAATTTACATAAAGCTAACATATTCATTTTACTTAGTTTTTCTAAATAATAAGCTTTAATGTATACCTACATGTCTTGATTAAAAACATGTACACTGGAAAATGGTGTTCTGGAGATACAGTCATATTTCAATTGCTGCCACGAGGAATATACCCGCCTGGAAATTTTCTTACATTAATTTTCTTCTTCGAATGATATAAAAATTTACCTGAATGGATATTAAATATTTACTTATATTTTATACATAGTGCCGTTTACAAAAAATCGCATCACACCAGACACCTTTTAATTAATTAAATAATTAGAATTTTATTTGGGCATCAGTTTTTGTTTTACTTAAAAAAAAATGGCAAAAACCACCTAATTCGCTTAACTGTTAAAATTGTCTTTTTCAAGATAAAAAAAAAGTTGCTTTTCAAGCAGTTTCTTACTCACCTCAGTCACAATAATATTCGTTTGTTACAGTTTTTTCTTTTAATAAATAATTTCTCATGGAAACCTATTTTTTTAAATCAATAGCAAATCATGTAAGGTATAAACAATTTAAAGTGTTAAGTAAAATCAGTACCGAAGCCGGTGGGGGAGGGGTTATGGGGATAGGACCCCGGATCCACGTTTGTTGCACAGCACGCAGTAAGAGTAGCCCAAAACCCAAGCTTCAAAAATCACATATAGTACACGTAGCAAGATCCGCGTTTGTCAAACGGCAAACAGGTGATCGGAGCGAATATTTAGGAGCAACCAAAATCCCGAACTTTCGATTTAACTGGTTTGGAGGCACAACTTTCAATTTAATTCAACTTTTAATTTAATTAGATTGGACTGCCCGCAGATAGAAGGTTGCCATGTCGCATGTAGGGACAGGAGTCGACAGATCCACTGACAAACCTCCCCCAAAAATTAATCCTGGCTACCGGAATAAATTTAATTTAAAAAACTAAATGGTTAGTTTTACAACGTTTAGTAATAGCCATGACAAAGAACAATTACAATGCAGTTAAATCAGCAGTATGTCCAATGTGGTATAATAATCCAAAAATACTTTTTATTATTTCAAAACGATGATAAAAACGACATACAGCAAATATGCCAAATAATAATTGAAATTAAAACAAGTTCGCATTAAAATCCAAAGATTCAAACAGAACTCTGTTAAACACATAACGTTTCCAGTAAATATAGTTCCGTGTTTACGGTAAAAATTTGTTTACAATAAAAGTTAAATATATCAGAGATTTATAATGTCAGTTAAGTAAATAGTGTATTTAGAAAATAAAAGAAATGCTTTTGAAAAAAGTGAACAGCATATCCGAATAATCTTACTTAGTACTGATTGAAAAACTTTATCGGCCGAGTGATGATCGCGTTGTTAAATTTAACAATGGACTTAGCAATTGTTAAAAGTTAACAACGGTTTAGAATGTTTAACAAAATGTTAGATTTTGACAGGTTGCCTACTAAAATCATTGAATAATACTGACAATGACGTTTTATTTAACATTCTAAACCGTTGTTAACTTTTAACAATTGCTAAGTCCGTTGCTAAATTTAACAACGCGATCATCACTCGGTCGTAAAAGTTTTCATTTTTTTCTTATGAGAATACTGTAAGGTGCACTTTTCCATAGTATTTTTCGTATCAAAAGGAATAATTTATCGCATCTGTGTTTTTAGTGGCCCACTTTTTATAATATATTAAATAATTTTGGGAAATTGGTCCCAAAATAATTTTTCTTTAACAAGACATTTTTCCCTAGGGAGGGCAAGAACTCAACCTTTTTTCGCGAATTCCAAAATTATTTGTTTTACCAAAGTGGTCCCCTTGAAGCCAATAGCTACTGGTACAAATTTAGTGTGAGTCCCATGTCGTACTTTTTAAATAAATAATTTTGAAAGTCCTAGAGCAGCCACTGCTCATTCTGTGTCATTATTTTCTTGTTATTCTTATAGCATCAAATATCACTTTATCGTCTAACTTCAATGCAAACTAAATTAAAATCACCATTATTAAACGTTATGTTGGATTTAAATTCGTATGAGATTTTAAAAATAACGAGCAGAGACAATTCGTTACTTTATTTTTCTGGGATATTTGATTTGAAAAATCGCTGATTTTGACCGACTGACTGAATCATTGACTAATCGGCACTTTCCGAGGCAGAAGAAACTTGGTATGTTTAGTAGGTTTTAGGCCAGAAGTGAAGGAAAAATTCTGAAAAACGTCTAATGTGAGTTAAATTAATGGTTTAACACAGCTAGTAGGTAGGTACTCAGGTATGTATCGTGGAGACAAGAAGGTAGTGTTGAGTATGTAATTTATTTAGCAAATTGTGGACGGAATATAGCACTTTTTTAGGTAAGTTTTATTAAACGTTAATAACATAAGTCTTTAAACGAAAAGTTGGTAAATCTATCAAGAAATGAAACGGCGATAAAACAACACCTCTCAATAATGACATATGTCTCATATTACAACTGTCAAAATGACATCTACCAGAACTGGCATCTGTAAAATTAGAAACCTGTATAAAATAGGATTTGTTACAATAATATCTCAATATGACAGCGGTGCAAAATAACAACTGGCCAAACGTAACATATAAAAAAACTGTCAAAATAACATTTGTTAAAAATAACTTTGGTCAAATTAACTCATTTGAGCCCTTAAATATTTTGTCACAATTATATATATTCGCACAATGCGTCAGAATTGAGACCTTGTCCTAACCAATTATTGCCAAATTTGCTTCAATTTGGATCTTGCGTTTTTTAGATATGTTTTTTTTTAATATTTGACAATTTTTAAAAGGACGCGGTAAATTTAAAAATATTTTTGTTCACCCTAGTATGACCCTGTAGAAAAGTCATCGTTTTATGATATAAAGCATTTTCTATTTAAAAATCTATATTTTTTAACATATTATTTTATAATATTAGATAAGTAAAACAAATATAAATTAGGGGCAACAACTGACTGATGAAGTTTGTTCGTTTTTACTTACTTTGTGTGTGTTTAGGTGTGGGAGTGGCCTAAAAATTGCGTACTCTGGTATCGTTTATAGTCTAAAATAGATCCAGTTCTGTTTAAGCATAATAATAGTTAAAACCAGTCAAAGTACTCTAAAATAATACTTCACGTACAGGTACCCAGTATATGCATTTTTAAAAAGTACTCCAAGTACAAGTACTTGTTAAAATGTACTTGCTTTTTTAAGTAAATTTAAAAAGTCCTTGAAGTACTACTCAAGTATTTTACTTAAAGTAAAATAAAGTACTTGAAGTATAACAAAGTACTTGAAGTAAAACAAACTACTTGAAATAAAACAAAGTACTTGAAGTAAACCAAAGTAACTGAAGTAAATAAAAGTACTGGGAGTAAAAGTAGTTTTACTTAACTAGCATTTTTTTTAATAACAGCAAGTTAAATGATTAGCGCAAAAGAAAATGTATACTTTGATAATTAAACGCTTTACCTTACCTGTAAAGTCTGTTATTGTGATGTATGTATTGAGATTTTTAGCTTAGTTTTTTTTTGAAATTTTTTGGGTTTGGAGGTCCAATATAATTTTTTAATCCGATCCGAATAAACTTTTTATTTTATATTTTGAAACCTTATGACCACCCAAAACTAGTGATTAACCCAATATTTTAGCAGTTTTACCTTTTTAATAAATTATCATTTTTATTTTTTCTCTAACAATAAACGTATGTTAAACTAATGCAAGAACCCTAAAGTCATAAACCTTTAGGTATTATAAGTATTAATTAAAACCAGTTGGTTTCATATAAAAAAAAATAAAGCTGGTAGAAGAGCTTGAAGAGAAAAACGTGGCAAGATAGTGGTGTTAGAAACAAATAAAAAATATTTTCCAAAAATGTTTAAACTAGTATTTATACAATATTTTAATGTTTTTTTAAGTACTTTTTTACTTGAAGTACATCGTAATACTTAGAAAAATACTTCAAGTAATTTACTTGGTCAAATCAAGTAAATTCCATTATTTCAAAAAAAGTATTTTGAAATAAATTAATTAAGTATAAGTACTTCTAATGAAAAGTACTTGAAGTAAAATTTTACTTCAAGTACTTCAAGTTTTGAAAGCTCTGGTTAAAACAAATAAAGAAAAAGTCTTTTCATTGGTCAATTGCATTTGAAATCATAGTTACTGACTTTTTGAACCATGTCTCATTTTTGTTCCGTTGTCATTCTCACACAAAAAAAACAGATTATTGTAATTGCTTGGCACTGTCAATGGTAAACATTTAACTTAACTATCCTGTATTTAACTTGTGTTTGTTTAAATTTTATAGATCTAATATAATCTTAAAATTGGGAAATATATATTAAAACCCATTCTCGTGGAGAAGTAATCAAATTATTCTTATCTATGAATTTGGCTACAATTCCACGAGCATTTGGTTACGATATCGATATAAATATAGTTATGGAAAAACTATTTTTTCAAGTTTTCGAAAAAGTGTGTTAATAATGTATACTTTACTGTATTAATAATGTATACCGGAATTAAATAGTTTTCTTTAACAAAGTTTTTCAGCAATACTAAATGAATATTAATTTAAGAAAAGCTTAAGACCGTGAACTTTTCTTTTACGCGTCAACTGAACTACTTCGGCTTTCCTAACAATCTAACTTTTTTATTTTACGTCATCTCTTAATTATTGAGTTTAATTAATAATTACCCAGTAAAAAGTTTAATGGACGATGCAAAAAATAAGCAGCCAGAGAGTTTGCTTTGTTAAGGTTCGAAAGTATAAATAAATTTACAACTTTTAAATATGTCATAATTTAGTTTATTTGAACATAATACAGTTTTAAAAAGTATACTTTTATATGAAAAGATGCATAATAAAAATATAATAAATACAATAAATGGTTGCCTAAATATCTGCTTAGTATGACTAACTTCCTGATGTAGTCTTAGTGTATACAGATATCTAAATGATTTTTTAAGCAAACTAAATCGGACTTTATTGGTATAATAGTCAAGGATCCAGCCTCTTAGATTGGCAATCTATAAAATCTATTTTTTATGAATTACACGTGATAGTAGAATAAATTACAGCAGGCTTACCTGGCAAAATTAAGCCGCAACTACCTTTGATTAAATATATAGGGTGATCCAGAAGCATAACTCACCCTTTTTTTCTGCACTTAAGTAAAAATGGTATGTGGGGATATCCTATAATGTCAAATTTGACGTTTTGTGACAAGTCACGTGACTACCAGATATTTTCGGTTTCACCAAAAACGACCTTAACTTTTGATTTTCAAATGAAATATCCTTTATATCTTTACTTTTTTGTATTTCTGGAAACATTCCGCGGTCAACAGTACCCCATATGTCAAATTTTAACAGCTTAAAAAAATACTTTTAAGTTGTCAAAATTTGACAAATGGGGCAAAGTTAGACGCAGAATGTTTTTAGAAATCCAAAAATGTAAAAACATACTGGGTGTCTACTTGCAAATCGAAGGTTGTCGGCCGCTTCCGCTGAAATTGCTGAGAGTCACCGGTAGTCACGTGACAGGCTCCGGAATCACCAGATATATATATTTATCATAAAAAATGGTACACCAAGAAGAAAATAAATTTATTTTATTCAAATTAAGCATACATGTTTGGCCAATAAAATAATACAAATTATAATCATTTCAGCCTTGTATCAAACCTTAAAACCTTACTTTTCTTAATAATGTGTGGGTCCGCCTCTGGAATTTATACAGTCATGTAGACGTCTTGGCATGCTAAAAATGAGATGGTCTATGTCTTCTTAAGGAATAGCACCCCAGGCCACTTGAACTTGGTGCCTTAACTCAGCTAGTGGGCGTGGAGGGTTAGGTAATCTGCTTAGCTTCTGCCTATCATGTCTCAGATAGGTGATAGGTCGGGAGATCTGGGAGGCCATGGAAGAAGGTTGATATCGAAAACCTCAAAAAAATCCATCGTCACTCGGGCTATATGCGGACGTGCATTATCTTGTTGAAAAAGACCATTGGGAACATTCCGAAAATATGGCACAACTACGGGTTCTACTACTTCCTGTATATAGCGAGCTGCAGTCATAGAACCATTTATAAAGACTAGTGGAGACCTGCGACCTACACTTATTGCACCCCACCCCATAACTTCTACTGTTCTTGCTACGTGACGTTCAACAGAAAAAGCCAAATTTCGTCTTTCTCCACGCATCCTTCTAACTCGTTGTCGACCATCGTGCATCCCAAGGCAGAACCTAGATTCATCTGAGAAGATTACCGAATGCCATTCTTGGTTCCAGTTAGCTCTTTGGCGGCACCATTCAAGTCTGTCTGTTCTATGCTCACGGGTCAATGGAAGCAACATGTGGGGGCGGTAAGAATGTAGCCCAAAAGCCCCTATTCTCCGATAAACAGATGACATAGCAATCACTCTTCCAGCTACACGAAACCATTCATCACCTACGGTCTTTGTTGATTCGAAACGATTTCTAAAGGCTAGAATTCTTAGGTACCGGTCCTGGCGTGAATTCGTCCAGAGCCCCGAATTTGTGTGTTCGATGTTCTAGAAACCATGCTCGACAACACAACAATATTGTATGCAAACCCCGATTTACACGACGGTTTATCTCCCGAAATGAAAGTCCAGCTTCACGTAGTCCCACAATACGGCCTCTTTCTAACTGGCTTAGTTGCCTAAAATTTGCACGCCTTCGTACCGGTGGCATTTTAAAATGTTTTACCAAACCAACTAACACAAATTTAACAATTTTTAATAAATACCGTTGATACAAAATGAATTGATAAGAAATGGTCTATTCCCAAAAAAAACGCAAAAAATACCCAAGTCGTTTTTTGTTCTGCTTGAAAATTTTCATCAATTACATAAAGGCACTAAATAAACATTTATGCTGAATTTCAATAAAATAAATTTAGTGCTTCTTGGTGTACCATTTTTTATGATAAATAGTATATTTAATTAAGAAAACTGTGGCTAAATGTTGCCAGACAACCCTGCTGTGGTCTATCCTACTCTTATGCATTATTCATAAAAATTAAGTTATATCAAAAGAACACATACCTGCATATTTAAGCAGCCCAATTTCGTACTATCAGTAAAAGTTTAAATTTCAATTAATTCATAACTATACCCGATAATATAAAACACTTAGTTAAATTCAAGAAATAACAGTTTTTATGTCCTTTTACAAGTAGAAGAAATATAGGGAACTACACTAACTTAAACATATTCGGTGAGCAGATACAAACTGTCACAATTATCAGGCCCATAGCGCTGTGGTATGGTGCACAAAAGTACGGCTACGAAAACTATCCTGGGTTTAACTCCCCTGGATGTCTTTATCAAAACAGAGGTCAAAAACAGACCTACAAAATAAAAACTACTAGGAAATGAAAGCAACATCCTGGGAAATGTAGTCAAACAAGAAACGAAAATCAGTGACGAACAGGTTTTGGAAATGAGATCAGATCACATGACCGCGGTGTATATCTTTGATAAGACATATAAAGTAGGCTGCGATCCTGATTTATGAACAAAGGAACACATTCCTCCAAGTCCTGGTTTAGTACACCAATGGATTAAAGACCGATGATGGAGTGGGTGCGGTATAATTGGAGAAAGAGAAAAAAGTCACAGTATTTATGCTATCCAAGAAGATATTTAAGAGAATATGAAAAGGGGAAATTGCAACCAAAACAAACACATTCTTTCAGACAGTCTAGCTGCCCTTAAAGCCTCAAAATTTCCATTGATTGTACACATCCAGGTAACAATGGAGTGCCTACACGACCTAGAAAAACATGCCGCCATGAACAATAGGATGGAACTCCTCTGGGTTCCTGGACATCTATCCATAGAAGCCAATAAGAAAGCGGATGAACTAGCAAAAACCGATTCATCTAAAAGTTTTAATGGCCCAGAGCCAGTTCTTAAACTATTAAAACAAAAACAACAATAAATAGATTGTTTTGAAAACAACATCTAGATCTTTGGCATGCGTTACCTGATTAAACACAAGCAAAGACCTCGTTAGGGTGATCCATCTTAGAAACTAATAGTTTAGTCCTTCCTTCTGAGCGCGCTCGGATTAGACAAGTAGTACGACTACTATAGCTCACTGTCCGTTAAAAACACACTTGGAGAAAATTGTCATATATAACGGTTTCACAACATTCAGACTCTGTGGAGAGGGGAAGGAAATAGCCTCACAAATAAAATAAATCTGCAAAGCACTGATATTGTAAAACAACATAGTGTTTGGGTATCTTGTGATCGAGATGGGTATGTAAACAATGAATTATAACAAAATAATTCATTGTTTATTAGTTACTAAAAATTATGTTTTTAAAAAAGATAAATAAATAATAATTTGATTAAATAAGCTTACCTTTAAACTGACATCTACTATTTGATTGGCACTTACCTGCAAAAAATACGTAAAATGTATTAAAATAAGTTTCAACTTATATAAAAAAATAAAAATATATACAGGTGGTAAATTATATCGATATAAGAAAAAATGTTAAAATAAATATGCTTTAGAAATAAATGATAAAGTACAATTTCTCCCATCTTGTAAATACCTGTCAAAACGAAAATTTGTGAACATCATCTTAATTATAAAGTTACTTACTGATCTATTCATTTTTTTTTGTTTTTTCTCCATATAAGAGTTTACAAAGGCTTGTATAAAGCCTAAGTATAAGGTATCGTAAGTGCCGGGTTTTTAGGTGTTTACCCCTTTTTTTCCAGTTTCATATATTTAATTTTATTATATATCTAGTTATATCTATTTACGCATTATATAAATAAAAAATGTTATGTCAAATATACTATAAAGTAAAAGCTGTTAAAACTCATTTTAAAACCAAGAATCTCCTCAACATTTTACGTCTCTGCTATACCTTTTATTTCTGGAAAAAACCCGAGCAAACATAGTCCCCTATTTCCGACTATACTCTTCTTTTAAATATTGAATCCAAATGAGGCTCCGAGACCGATTGACACAAATAGAGCAGCTCGCGATAAAAGACCGGCCTGTGTCGACGATAAATCACCCTTCCAGGATGAACTTACCCTTTTTTGTACTTTTATGACGCCTTCAGGCAGACCGAAATTTCTATATGGATTATAGGTGCACGACCCTTGAAAAATAAAATAAAGTACTAAACACATTCTTTATTTCAGTTTTTTTTGTAGAAAAATTTTTACAATATTGTTTTCGGCAAAAATGGGATCTGAATATAAATATATATATATATATATATATATATATATATATATATATATATATATATATATATATATATATATATATATATATATATATATATATATATATATATATATATATATATATATATATATATATATTCAGATATTCAGACCCCATTTTTGTCAAAATAATTAATTCTTAGCTTAAAATAAAGGGGCGCACGTGCCTTTTAAAACAACCTTCCGGTTTACCATTAAATGCAATTAAACATGTTAAAATTATTTTAAATTTCTTTACATAGGATTAAAATCACTTGGTGAAAATGTATACACAGGGCAGTTTTAAAATTATAAGTTAAAATCCTAAACAAATTTGCGAAAAAGCTTATAATATCATTTTGGCCACTTTTATGCATTTGTTCGAAAAGCTAAGCAAGTATTGTTAGAAATAAAAATTTATTATATGTGTTTTTAATAAAAATTGCTTTTGTGTTTTTAATTAGGACTAAATATTTCTGGGAAAAAATATTGTACAGAGTACGGTCAAAGAGTAGTACGTTACCACTTTTTGATATTAAATTTTTTAAATAAATTCCTGTTTTTAGAATATTCTTAACTCAAAAAAAGATTGTTAGGATGTACGGTAATAAATTCCAAAATCTATTGGTCAACCAACAATGTCTAGGTATTGATAAAGTAAAGAACTTCGGATTCTGGTAAAGTACGAGAAAAAGAGTAAGCACGTTGGTGAAATACTAATTAAGCTAAGTTACGTAAATTCTTACAGATGGCTCCAAGACCAACAAGGGAGTAGAAGCTGGCATCTATGGAGACAAGCCTAGAGAAATGATAACCTTAAGTCTTGGTCAGCACGCCACGGTTTTCCAAGCGAAAATCGCAGCAATAATGCATTGTGCCGTGCTGATTAAATAAAAAGGAAGTAAAGGAAAAAACATCGTCATTTACTCAGACAGCCAGTCAGACGGCCCCGAAGGCCATCAGTTCTCCAAAAGTTAATTCCAAACTAGTGAGGGACTGTATACTGGCCCTGGAAAAAGTCGGCTTGGCAAACAAACTTACGGTAGCCTGGGTACCAAACCACGAGGGCCACCCAGGTAACGAAGCGGCCGTCGACCTAGCCAGAAGAGGATCAGCCATGGAAATGATAGGCCCTGAGCCATTCTGTGGAATCTCGGCAGGCCTCTTTAAAGCATCTATTAAGAGTTGGGTAGACAGAGAGTTTCAAAGCTGGTGGGTACAAACCTTCGGACCTACTGAGCCACAGTCGTAAGTCGTAAAGATAACGGTAGGTCAACTAACAGGGCATTGCAAACTCAACAAGCACCTGGAAAAAATAGACCTGGCGGGGAATAGCCTGTGTAGGTTCTGCCAGGAGGCTAAAGAAACAGCCGTACATGTGTGGTACCACTGTGAGGCATTATGTAGGCTTAGGTTTACTAGGTTTTGTGAGGAAAAGCCAAAACTGTCGAGACATATGGAGTGGCCAGTGTCAAGACTCTGGAGTCTAGTTAAGAAGACGGACCTGGACAAGGTACTCTAAAGAATGATAGGAGAAACCACAATAAATCTGGTAAGGTTGCAGTGGTGGAGGTCATTTTTGCTATCTCCGCTCAAATAATCAAATCTAATCGAATCTACGTAAATTCTTTTTATGATTTTGTCTTGTATAAAAAGCTACTGGACAAAATAAAATTAAAAAGGGTGGGGAAACTTGCCAACTATAGGTCTGTTTGCTGTTCAGAAATAGTGTACACAATATTATAGTTTTTTACGAATACAATATTTGCGACATGTTTTCTTTTTAATAAAAGAAATAGTAAATTTATAACGTAAAAAATTATAAAAACGATTTTAAAATTTCTATAATTTTTATCAAAATCTTTAATTTTAGTTATTATTTCATTATCAGTTAAGTTTTTATACTTTTATCTTAAGAACATTGACACGCTTACCATAAAAACATTGATAAGTATTTTAATTTTTTGGAGGCTTTTTTTCCTTCTGTTTTAGGCGATCTGCTAGTTCAGAGAGGTCAATGTGACCGAGCAGGCTCATTCTCTATATCCCGGGACCAGGACTCACACGGACGCATTAAATAAGATTTTTTTAGCGTGTACCCAACGAGGACTTTTTAGTAAATAAACAACAATACAAAACATATCTACAATAAATTCTTTGTTGTATTTGCCGTTAAGATATACTTACATATGATGTTATTGTTGTTTGAAAGTTTTATTAATGTCAAATGTATTTTTTAGGAGAAGTATGCATTTATTTCTAACGAACAGATCTACGACAATTCGACGTGGACAATTGGTCGCGCGACAAATCGACGCGGCAAATATGACGCGACGGCAATTCGTCGCAGCGACAATTCGACGCAGTCAAATACGACGCATTTAGAATTCGACACAGAAAGAATTGGTCGCAGAGACTCGGCGCGTTATTTAAAAAGTAGGTTTTTTCTAAATAATGCATTTAATGTAAAAAAAGCAAATCATGGGTCTTTTCTAATACGTCTCTGCATTTTTATGTCTGATATTATAATTGGGAAAAATTAAAAGCCGCTTTGCTTACCAGAACTAACCATGACCAACTAGAACTTAGGGCTTTTAAATTTGTCCAAATTATCCCTACATAGAAGTTATTAATTTGATATTTTCTATAAATATTGTAATTGCACTAATCTTCTTTTAGGTATCTTTATCTTTTCGTAATATCGTTTATTTTTTTAAAATGGAACTTTCTGTATATTATTTAGCCGTTGATAGATATTGCTGAATACTATACAGGGTGTTTCCGATCTTGGAGCACAAATTTTACAACGATATTTCTGAATATCACAACGATATTTCTCATTGTCAGAGACGAATTCTGCTGCGTCGAATTGCGATGCGACGGATTGTCGCATGCGACAGAGGAATTGCCGCATGCGACGAGTTGTCGGTCGTCGAATTGACCGCGTCGAATTGTCACGCGTTGAATTTGCCGCGACGTATTGGCGTGACAACCTAACGAACTCTATAACGATTTTCTATATAATAAGGGTAATTATTATTGTTATTATTATTATCAAACAATATCAGATTCTAAAAGAACATATTTTATCTTTAAATATTTAGTACAACAAAATATTACAGAATCCCACTGGCATTCTACGGAATACCACAGAATCTCACTGGAATCCAACATGCTTGTACACCATAATTTCAAGGTGGTTTACTCCTTACTTTTTAACATGTTTTTATATACCAAAAAAATAAAAAGTTACCAGTGATGCCCTACCTATCCTTACTTCAGTGGTCTACTTTAATTATAAATAACGTGTGATTTGAAAACAATAGACCAAACCATTTATATTCTATCAAAAAAAAAAAAATAAATAAAATATTTTTCAAACAATTCTAAGATTCTTTATACAAAAACAAAGTTTCAATACCGAACAATTAAACACCTTAAGTAGAATAAAAGTTTATTAACCTATCAACACGCTTTTTAAATGTTAATGTAGTATAATAATAGAAATTTCTGTTACCCATATTAAGCGTTAACCGGACCGAAAAACTAAACAATATCTATAAACTCCAATAATTACGCATCTAATTTGCAAAATAATTAACCGATGCATTATTTTTAATTGGTTGGTAATTACTATATGCATCCATGTTTATCCTATGCACTATACTGTACAAATTGAAAACCTAATTAATTTTAAATTATAAATAAACATTGTTTAAAATAAGGCAATATAAATTAACAACA
>JAHBCN010000090.1:954442-1036051 GCA_019359885.1 Listronotus oregonensis
AGTCAAATTGGATCAGTCAAGTACAAATGTGCATAGAAGCTGGGAAACAAAATTTAAAACCGCTTAATGTAAGTACCTTACTTTTTATTAAATAAAATAAAATTCTCTATTCCTTTTTTTTTAATTAAAATGCTATGCTGGTACTTTAATTTGACATAACATTTTCTTGTTTCAAGAAGAATATTAATTTAGTAAAAAAGTTCTGAATCATACTATATACATACACCAGGTTTTTCATTTAATAAATTATAAGCTTTGATTACCCCACCCCCTTGAGAGAGGGATTAATTAATTACGTGAGCTGGTGGAAAGAGGTCCAGCAAAATCTCATCACATCTCATCTAAAGGAAGCGGGGAGTTATTGAAAATTAGTGATGAGCGAGACCGGTCTTGGTCTTGCGGTCTTGTCTTGGTCTTGCAGCAAGACCAAGACCAAGACCAAGACCAAGACTGCCTTTGCGCTTGCAAGACCAAGACCAAGACCGGGGTATGCAAGACCAAGACCAAGACCGAGAAGTGCAAGACTACGCAAGACCAAGACCGACCTGCAAGACTCTTGCATTTATGCGATTTTTTTTTAATATTATAAATTTCAATTTTTATACTCAATATATAGAGGTATTTCATACAGACATGACAAAAAAATTGTCGAGGACTGACAAAAAGGCGATTATTTAATAAGTAACAGGTTTTTTTTGATAAAATAATAATTAAATCGATTACTTTGTTATATATCTCCGAAACCGTTCACGAAAGACAAAAACCAGGGGTAGGTACACAGTTATAGAAGCTGAAAATTACTTTTATATTCCTAATGTTAAATTAGCTATCTAGTAATGCCACTTACAGGATAAATCAAAAATTTCCAAAATTCAGAAATACCTACATTATTTTTGTTCCACACTGTAAGAAGCGGCATCACAAGAAACTAAAAATAAATGTGAAAGTGATGTATTAATAAAACAAATTGTCATGTCATATAGAAGTTCTTTTTAGATTAATGAATTTTTAATATCACAAAAGAATGATGACGTCATTTTTGTCAAAACCGAAAATGATATTTAAAAACCATCTACGTCGACATTGTTTCTATATGACAGTTCAACAATTTCCAGGATAATATACAGGGTGGCGATTTTTTTGTAAATGGATTTTTCGCCATTTAGTTTTTATTTTAGGTTAAAAGTTAAAAATAAGGGAGTTTTCTTGAGTGGTAGTAGATTCTTTGAAAAAATAAATAATTCCACATTTACGCCCTTTTTTCCTACAATTTTTTTATGTTCAGATCTCGAGCTTTGTCACACTCTTGAGCCACCTTGTAAATGTGGAATGTTTATAACGTATTTTCACAAACTTTGTGCGGAAAATGTTTAACTAATTTGAAGATAAAATGTTCATATGAACTGAAAAGTTCCTTGAATAACTTTTTTTATAATCAGAAACTTGTGTTTCATATCAGAATCATTCTAAGGAAAATTTCACGTCACATCTGGTTAGTTATTAAGTCTTTTTTTCTGCTCACACACTACACCGTTTTGTATTTGCTTTAATTTTATATGGTTCTACAAAGAAAATTTAAATAATTCTTATTACTAAAATGTTTCTATGTCACTAAATGTATAAAAGCAGGTTGTGTCTCAATTCAACTAAAAATGGACCACAATAAATTAATAACCCCTACATTGTATATTTTAAAATTTTAAAGCAAAACATATAGCCTCCATCTTTATTTATTTTTAAGTACTAAAAAGTATATTTTATTCAAGATTGATTAGTTTAAATAATTACTACCAAAAAAAAAAGCAAGACCAGCAAGACTCTTGCAGCAAGACCAAGACCAAGACCAAGACCGGGTGGTGCAAGACCAAGACCAAGAACAAGACCTTCTTTCGGCTTGCAAGACCAAGACCAAGACCAGGCTTGCAAGACCAAGACCAAGACCAAGACTAGCCCGGTCTTGGTCTTGGTCTTGCTTTGCTCATCACTATTGAAAATTTTACGTCAATTTTTAAATTTAAAACATAAATATTCATAGTTTATGGCTACTGAATATTTTTGGCATTTCGGGGACAAATAAAAAAATAACGTTAGGAGTTAAAAAAAGAATAAAAAGTCTGAGCTTTTGTAAAACAAAATCAATCCCGAGTAAAATAAATTTAATTATTTAAAAATTATAAAGTAAATCTTACGTAAGAAAAAGGGGAGGGGTCTGACGAAATCGTATCAAATCTTACAAAGGGAAAGGGAAGGGTCCAATTCAAGAAAAAAACCCTTACGTAATTAATAAATGCCCCCATACTTAATATTTTAATTTTGTTCTCTATAAGTGTTGCTAGAACTATTTTGTATATATTTAATACAGATACTATGAAAGTCCACTCCTTTACTAACTCATACTTTTATTAACTTACGTCGTGGAAATTAAAATAAAGATATGAAAAAATTCCCTTAAAAAGAGAAAAAAGGGAATTTTTAAAATAAAAATAATTGTTCGGGACCAAATTCCATGTTGCTTTAAATTTGTTTCTCTTGAGACTAAGCGAAAAAAAGAAAAATAACGAAGCTTTGTCGAAAAAGTAAATTTAGGAGTCGTCGTATCGAATCAGAGAAACGATGTCGTCTAGGGCCTAAATCGGGCGTAGGCACAAAAGTAAACACGCGACCATAGATCTTGGGATTTCGAAGAAAGAAGGAAAACAAGCATTAAAAGACGGCGTTGATCCCTTTAGTGGACGTTCGCAAGGAAAGGACGGATTACCGACGAAAAACCGGAGAGTTGAAAAAACACTGAAACCAGAAAGGAAATAAAGGTATGGGAATCACTCATACAATATTTATTACAATCGTTATGTTGACGATATATAAAAATAAAGCTAGGCAGGCAAAATCTCGTTATTATACCTGCAAACTGCGAATTAGAAAATGCGAATTTTGTTATCATAGCCGACAGAAATTAAATTGGCGGATGTTAGTCCAATTATCATGGCAAAAAAGGTCATTTTTGTAATTAATGTTAATAGGTATCTGACTGCGCCATGACTTCCAAAATAACCTGTAGATTAGTAAAATAAAAAATCCCACCAATTTTTTTTCAGGTAATTTTTTTAAACAATAATTATTAAAAAAGGGCCTTTTTTCGTTGTTTTTTTTTAATATAACAAAAAGTACTGTCTAAATTGCTTTACGTATAAAAGACCGTTTGTAGAGAATTTAAAAACTTATAAAATGGTTTTTGAAAAATCCCGATATGACCATTCACCGAGAAAAGCCGGAAAAACGTTTAAAACAGACCTTTTTTCAAAAATTCGTATCTCCGTTAATTTTCAATATTAAGAGCTGATTTTTTGGAAAATGATAGTCAATCAATAACATATACTTTAAGCTGCCGAAAGATGAAAATTGTCGCAAAAATAGTTTTTATTTAATCGCACTATACACAAAGTAGGCCCTTATCTTGCAAGTGCCGTGAATATTGGGCAAATAGTTCGATTTGAATTTTTAAAACGGCTTTTTAAAGTTGAGATTAAAAGCTACAAATTGTATATCTCACATTTTCATATAAGTTTGGAGAACATTGTTAAAAATGCTTGTGAACGCTGCACGTGTGCAACCTGTCCCCAAAAAAGGATCCAAAAGTCTCCCTTCTAACTATAGACCTATATCTCTTCTTTCAGTTGTTTGCAAGGTAATGGAAAAATTCATTAATTCCCAAATCTTAAAGTATCTGGAAAAACATAAGATCTTACATGATAGACAATATGGATTCCGTCACAGTAGATCACAGCTGATCTTCTTTCCTTTGTCTCACACAACTGGAACAAGTCCCTTGAGTTTCTTGGTGAATCCCAGATCGTTGCTCTTGACCCAAGCTTTCGATCAGGTCTGGCATGATGGGCTTCTTAACAAACTTCCTTCTTACGGTCTTCCACCTAAGCTTTGCTCTTGGTTTTCCAGTTTCCTTTCTAATCGACGTATATCAGTTAGTGTAGATGGTCATTCCTCCAGCTTCTACCAAATTAATGCTGGGGTGCCCCAGGGCTCAGTGCTGGCACCCACGCTGTTTCTTCTACACATTAACGATCTTCTCTCTTCCACAATCAATCCCATTCATAGTTTTGCTGACGATAGTACCCTCCACTCTAGTATTCAATTTCTTAAGCCACCGTGTAATTCTGATTTTGAAAACAAGCGCAGGTCAATGCAGATATCTGTTTCACAAGACCTCAAACTTATCTTGGATTGGGGCGCCAAAAATCGTGTTCAGTTTAATGCCTCAAAAACACAGTCATGTTCGCTGCCGCGAAAAAAGTCTGCGAATGCTCATCCGTTACATATGAGCGGCCAAGTTCTGCAGAACAAAGAGTCGTTTAATCTAGTCGGCGTTACTTTTGAGAATAACCTCAACTGGCACAAACACATTTCATCCATAGCTTCGGCAGCTTCAAAAAAGATTAGATTCCTCTTTCGAGCCAGAAAATATTTCTCTTCTCTCTCAATCTGTACACTCTGGTATGTATCCCAAATCAGACTCTCTTTGGAATATTGTTCTCATGTCTGGGGAATGGCGTCCCCTACAACATAGCATTCCGGACTCCATTCAAAAAGAGCTGTTCGTCTTATTAATGATCCAACGCTCACAGAAAGGCTTCCTCTTCTTGCCCATCGTCGAGCTGTAGGGGATCTGTCGCTCTTCTATAGGTATTTTCACGGCTTCTGCTCAGAGGAATTGGCCAGTATTATTCCTTCTCTGGCAGCTCCCAACAGAGCAACACGTAGTCAACTTTTATGCATCCTTTTACAGTTCAGTTAGAGAGGCCCCGAACTTCCCGCTTTCTTCGTTCCTTTATTCCTGAGTGTCAAGACTATGGAACCTGCTGCCGCAGAAGTTTTCCTTCTCCTCCCAATCTCCAAAAATTTAAGTTCCGTGTGAACAAACTCCTCTCTCACCACACTGAAGACACCCACGGTACGTTAGTACTTAGGCATCCGCCTTCGTGGACTGTCCCAAGATAAAAAAAGAACCTGGCGCGTCGAGCGAAAATTCACGACCGAGACGTACTGAGTCGACCGTGGAGAGGGGCACCCAGCAGCGAAGGAGAAGCGAGGGACGGGCTGCGTATCGAGAATTTTCGCTCGACGCGCTAGGTTCACAAGCATTTTTAACAATGTTCTCCAAACTTATTTGAACATATAAGATATACAATTTGTAGCTTTTAATCTCAAATTTAAAAAGCCGTTTTAAAAATTCAAATCCGACCATTTGCCCAATATTCACGACACTTTCAAGGGCCTAATTTGTTTATAGTGAATTGAATAAAAACTATTAATGTGACAATTTTCATCTTTCGGCAGCTCAAAGTATATGTTATTGACTATCATTTCCAAAAAAATCAGCCCTTAATATTAAAAATTGCGAATTAAAAAAAAAATATGTTATAAGCGTTTTTTCGGATTTTCTCGATGAAAAATGGTCAGATCGAGCTTTTTCACAAACCATTTTGTAGGTTTTTGAATTCTCTACAAACGGTCTTTTATGAGTAAAATTATATACTTTTTGATAATTAAAAAAAAAGAACGATACAATAATTATTGTTTAAATAAATTACCTGAAAAAAAATTGGTTGGATTTGTGATTTTAGTAATCTACAAGTTACTTCGAAAGTCATGGCGCAGTCAGATATCTGTTAACAATAATTACAAAAAAAATCTGTAATGATTGGACTATGTATATATAAACATATATTTTAATTTAATTTCCCAGAAATTCCCAAATTTTTAAAAATCTTTTCGCGCAAATATTTGCACCTGCGTAAAAGAAACTGGTTATGATTAACATATATGGTCCTTTTATTTTAAAAATCACCTTTTTTTGTTATAATATTGTTTAATTTTATTTAACATTGTTCAGCAACGTCAAAAAGACGAAAAAATACACATTTTTAAGATCACCTTTCCTAATAGTCCAACAGCTGGTGAATAATTTTGAGTAGGTTCTTGAGGCACTTCAAAAATTTGTATAATTGTCCTTGAAAAACCTCTAAACATAAAAGTCACGGTCTGACTGAAGGGTGGTGCCCCACAACTAACCACAACTAACCATATAGGGGATTTAAAAGTTTTAAGAAAATATTTTCTTCTTACCTAGAAAAAGATGATTTTTTTAAGTAAAACCATTTTGACTAAAGTGGTATTTTTAAAAAGACAGACCACTAAAAATATAACACCTATGTGGGCAGCAAGTTTCACAGTTTAAAATTATATTGAAGTCTAGAAAGTTAAAAAAAAATTATATTTTAATAGTTTAAAAATTCAAGAATATCTCCTTTAAAGGATTTGTTAAAATTTTAATTATTTTAAAAGCTATAGCCATTTTAGTGTCGTGGCAACCCGAGCGGTTTAGATGATCCAAATCTAACAATAAGCGGTTTTTAGTTTTTTTTTTTAGTTTTAAGCTTTAAGTGCTTCAAAAGAAGGAAGACCTGCTCATCTTGCGAAGAAAAATTCGTTAAATATTTATTTTAAGATAGAAGAAGTCCCAATATATAAAGCCGGAATTGCTGATTGAAGAAACGTAAGTTATCTGTACTCTTCTATCTGTTAGACTGCCTGAAACTTACCTTAAAACTTTTAACGCGTTTTTCTTGAAACTATCTTTTTCGAAACGTTTGTAAAAAAAAACTAAAGTTCTAATATCCCTCTATGCCAGGAACCAACAAAAAATGAAAATGTTTAATTTTAACTACTTTTAAAAAAATTGAAAAAATTTAAAAATAACTCAAAAAACACTTTTTTTAAGAAATTGCCATTTAAAAAAAAATGTTTTTCATATTTCCTCGTTCCTCCTATATTGACATTCGTACTGATAAAGAACCTACCAGACCAGAAGGATGGAAATCGTGACAAGATGGACACGCTTTTCCCCTCTACTTCAACAGTGCGTAGCTTTGTAAAATATATATTTTTTGATTTTTTTTGTGAATTATATAAACGAATAAATGTTAAAAAATGGATATTTAAAATATTAATTGTTTTTATTGACTGTCAAAAAACGCCCAAAATTCTGACTTTAATACGCCCTTAATTACTT
Organism: Listronotus oregonensis; assembly: GCA_019359885.1. NCBI lineage: Eukaryota > Metazoa > Arthropoda > Insecta > Coleoptera > Curculionidae > Listronotus > Listronotus oregonensis. The sequence goes on from JAHBCN010000090.1 coordinate 961,530, forward strand.
AAGTAGGAAGTTCAGGGTTTTTTCAATGAAAAGCAAAGAGTGGCAAGTCGTGGTTTTCTATTAAAATCAACAAGAGAACATATAATGTTGGAAATTTTTTTATAGTAGTAGCCGAAATCTTAAATACAAGAGAAATAGGTCCCAGCAACTTATCGGTGAGCATAAGAAGCTGTTTTCTAAGAAGTGGGCGCACTTGCTGCATTTCTTGACATTGAGGGAGCTTTTGATCGAACCTCCTTCAACTCAATGGCCGCGGCTCTTGCCGACATAATGTTAACGACACCATTTGTAGGTGGATAAACAACATGTTACTTGGCAGACGAGCGCAAGCAACGTTATTCAGCGAAACAATGGAGGTGTCAGTGGTCAAAGGATGCCCACGGGAGGGTTCTATCCCCACTATTGTGGGATATGGTTGTTGACGAACTCCTGGTGGAACTGAATAATAATGGCTTCTATACCCAGGGGTATGCGCGTGGGGAAGCATAACAAAACAACCTCGGAGCGTATGCAAAGGGCACTGAGAATTGTGGAGGGATGGTGCAACAAGGAAAACCTTACTGTTAATCCTGGCAAAACTGCGCTAATACCCTTCACTAGACGAAGGAAGCTGGATGATTTAATATCTCCTCACTTCTTCGGTACCACACTCGGCTATGTTCAGGAGGTAAAGTACCTTGGATTAACTCTGGATTCTAAGCTAACCTGGAATCCACATATGCAGAATGTGATTAATAAGGGCAAAATGGCTCTAATGGCTACCAAAAGAGCTGTGGGAAGAATTGGGAATTTCAGCCACGCATAGTACACTGGTTGTACACTGCTGTGGTAAGACCCATGATAACCTACGGTTCAACTATCTGGTGGCCAAAAATAGAACAGAGAAAAGCAGAGCTGGAGTTATCCAAACTCCAGCGACTAGCATTCTCTGTATAACGGGAACTATTAAAAGCACTCCAACTGCAGCCATGGAAACCCTACTAAGCCTCCCCCTCTTGGTATAATTATTAAGGCGGAGGCGAGGATTGGGGCATACAGGCTGAAATGTAACAGCAACTGGTGATCTGGGCCTGCCCTAGGACACACCAGAATAACGAGCAGTATCACAAACCCAATATTTGAGATGAGCAGTGATACAATGCCAAAACGGATAAATACACACAGACCATACAAAACCCAGCTTACCTGGGGCGGTAGTGAGCGATCTCCTGGTCAGTCTCGGAATTTGGTTTGGTATACCGATGGATCCAAGACTGACAATGGAGCCGGCGCAGGAATACATGGTATGACACCCAGGTTTAATGCTTATGCTTCCCTGGGAGAATATGCCACTGTTTTCCAGGCGGAAATATATGCCATTGAACTTTGTCTGCGAGAGAACTTGAGGAGGAGATATAAGGGCAGGGACATTACTATCTTCTCTGATAGTCAAGCAGCCATAAAAGCTTTGGCATCCCAACAAGTCAACTCAAGGTTGGTTTGGAACTGTCTGCAATGCCTCCTAAACCTGGCTAACCACAACAAAGTTACACTTTCCTGGGTGTCAGGACACAGGGAATACAGGGCAATGAAAATGCAGACTCCCTGGCCAGGCGAGGCCCGCAGCAATGTTTGTGGGTCCTGAACCTGTTTTTGGAATACCAAAAGCCTCGGTTCGTGGCTACATGACTCGGTGGATTCAAACACAACATCAGTCATACTGGAACCACATTCCAAGGCAAAATCACAATGTAAATCAATGTTGGGCTCACCATCAAAAGCATTGACAAGTGAACTACTAAAACTAAATAGGAATCAGATTAGAATAGTGACAGGATTAATAACCGGACACTGCACCCTAAGAAAACATATGCACACTATGGGCATCTATAGAAAGAACCCATTTGCAGACTATGTGACGAAAGAGGAAGAGACAGACAGCCTCTCACATATATATGAGTGCCCTGCACTTACATACTGGAGAACAAATCAAAACCTCATGGTGGACACTAACCACCAGGAGGCCGGAGACCAGAAAAGAACAGTAAAAGGGCTACTACACCTGTCTAAGGTGTCAAACCTTTTGACTGAAACAAATACACAAGGATCAACAAGCCCTGTAGGCTGCGTGTCGAGGCGGACAAAACCTCAACTTTTGTATTTACTTCATATTTTGCAGACTTACCTTCAACACACAGTGCATTTCAGGAAAATAATTTTGTTTATACAGGGTGTCAAAAAGTGTGACGTCACTATGGTGCATTTTTTTAAATGGAATCTTTATTTTTTGTATTTTAGGTACCTCTTGTGGTCATTTATGTTCCTCTAAAATTTTGTCAACATCTGTTTAGTAATTTCTGAGAAAAAAATAAAATAAAAAAAAAACTGTTTTGCACCATTGAATTTAAAAATTAATAAAAATACCAATAGTGCTTGATTAATAGAACTAAACAAGGAACTTATTAGGTAACGTAATATCAGTCGCTTAGGCCATTTTTGGTTAATTCGAACTGTACAGGGTGTCCAAAATTTAGTGTCAAACTTTTCAAATTTAAAAGCACTTTATTTTTCTTATTTTAAATATGAGCCCCTGTATATTTTTAGATCGTTAGATGCAGAATTAAAAAACAAACATTTTTCTAATTTTAACCCTATCAAAATTCTTAACACATTAAAAGTTATTCGTTGAAAACTCATTTTGGCATCTATTTCAATAGTAATATCACTGGATAAAAATGGTAGGTGGCTACGAAAAACAATTTATTGACATTAGAGTTTCCTAATAACGTTAATTATTACCTAAAAATTGGTTAAAGTTACATAAATGTTAGTCAAAATTAAAAATTACGTTTATTTAACATTTACAGGTTTTTCTTAAATTAATTTAATTTAATTAATAAATAATAATAATTTACTCGAATTTTTATAATACGTCAAAATAAGATTCTGTAAGTTAAATAAACTTCAATGAAATAAATTGGTTTTCATAGCCACCTATAATTTTTATTTATGGTATTACTATTAAAATAGATGTCAAAATGAGTTTTCAACGAATAACTTTTAATGTGTTAGAAATTTCGATAGGGTTATAATTAGAAAAATGTTTGTTTTTTATTTCTTTATCTAACGACCTAAAAATATACAGGAGCTCACATTTTAAATAAGAAAAATAAAGTGCTTTCAAATTTGAAAAGTTTGACACTAAATTTTGGACACCCTGTACAGTTCGAATTAACCAAACATGACCTAAGCGACTGATATTACGTTACTTAATAAGTTCTTTGATTAGTTCTATTAATCAATAACTATTGGTATTTTTATTCATTTTTAAATTCAATGGTGCAAAACAGTTTTTTGTTATATTTTATTTTATTTCTGAAATTACTAAACGGATGATGACAAAATTTTAGAGGAATATAAATGACCACAAGAGGTACCTAAATATACAAAAACTACAGAGCATTCCATTTAAAAAATGCACCATCGTGACGTCACACTTTTTTGTGACACCCTGTATAAACAAAATTATTTTCCTGAAATGCACCGTGGGTTAAGGTAACGTCTGCAAAATATGAAAATTTTACATTTGAATAGTAAATAGAGCTACATAAGACGGGATAGTGAGATTATATATATATATATATATATATATATATATATATATATATATATATATATATATATATATATATATATATATATATATATATATATATATATATATATATATATATATATATATATATATATATATATATATATATATATATATATATATATATATATATATATATATATATATATATATATATATATAATTTTTGATAATGAGCACTAGAAAAATTATAACTTTTAATACCTACAACATGTGCCTGTGTTTTTCATTGGTAATAGCGTTTTTTGTTTGTAATTTGTTTTACGGGAATGTTTGTTTATTTATTTTTAATGATAACGATACCCAATATTACTGTTTGGACGTAATTAACTTAGTTGGATTTTATTACAAATACAAAAGAATTTTGCATTAAATTATTCAAAGTTATTGAATATCTACGGGTTTGTTCCGATAAGATGCCTCATTTTTGCCAGTGTACAATTTCCCATGCATTTTTTACCGGGTAGGTAAACGATTCTGCTACAAAAACATTCTGCTTCTGACAATTCAATTTTAAATTCTATATTGTAATCACCTTAAGAAAATTACAAATATTTAGAATGAAAAGCCACAGACAGCTGCCCGACCAAAATTGACTATACAGAAAATGTGTTTTATGGATAGATATTTCGTCCCTTTCGGACCTTACGGGCATTCATCATTCCCAGCGACGTTATTTCCCCATTTTTCCATGTTCTTCCGATAAACTAATTGTGTCCATGTCAGAAACATATACCCACATACGACTAGCTGCTTTTTTTGTTTGCGTTGAAGAAAATTGGATCAAGTTACTTAAACGTCCCGAAAAGAAAAACACGTCTTTTTTTGTAATCACCCAAGTAAATGTCGTGCACAAAGGAAGTTAAATGCTTATTAAATGCGGCTCTTTTTAGGTTCCAGAATCACGTGTTTTAAAAAAATGTTACTTTTTAACGCACAAAACACTGTTTAAAATAGTTATTTACAGTACTAGTTATACCCAGAAACCGCAAACTATAAGTGTCAGGTGTATTCCATGGAAAGTCGCAGGGAATATCCATAGGGGTAAAACGCGTTATCATATCATTTGCTGGTAAGCGAGCCCATAATTTTGACCATTTATTTATATAAAATACCCAGAGTTTCTGAATGCATTAATAAAATTGAGTACTACGTCAAATTTTTGGACAGAACAACTACATCTATTAACACACAAACAAAAAATCTATTTTTAAATTTTTTGACCAAAACGATAATAAAAATAAGTAAAAAAAAATAATAATAAAAAAATAACCTAAAATCAGTATTTTTTAATAAAAAGGCAATATTTTTTATATGGGGAATATGTTAAATTTCTGGACAAAACAATGTCATGTATCAATACCAAACAAAACGTTTTCGTTTTAAAATATAAATAATCGTTTCCCAGCAATTTCTACTTGGACCACTTTGTGTCTTTGTGTAAATATTAACTTTAAAATTTAAACCTAATGTGCATAAAAACAAAAAAAATACTGCCTCTTCTGGAATCCTTGAAAACTAAAGGAATTAAAAAACACAAACTGTATTCTGAACGATCAGCTAGAGGATCATTATTGAACCTTTTTAGTTACTTATCTAAAAAAAACAGACGTTATAAAATAAATACCATCTGGGCAGAGCTGTCAAAGTACTCTTAAATAGTACTTCAAGTACAAGTACCAAGTTTTTGATTTTTTAAAAATTACTTCAAGTACAAGTACCAAGTATTCATTTAAATGTACTTGCATTTTCAAGTAAATTGAAAAAAGTACTTGAAGTACCAACCAAGTATTTTACTTGAAGTAAATCCAAGTACTTGAAGTAAACCAAAGTACTTGAAGTAAAACAAAGGACTTGAAGTAAAACAAAGTACTTGAAGAACACCAAAGTACTTGAAGTAAACCAAAGTACTTGAAGTACATAAAAGTACTTGAAGTAATTAAAAGTACTTGAAGTAATTAAAAGTACTTCCAGTAAAACAAATTATACTTGAGTAGTATTTTTTGTAAGGAAGTTAAAGGGTTTATTTCACAAAACGGGGTTTTCCAACAACACCTAAAAGCTTTAAGGACTGAGCGCTACGTGATTGGAAAGTAGGCCAGTCGGTAAAAACTATAGTTAGGAAAACAAGTAGGGTTGCTAAGTGTCCCGTTTTAAGTCGGGATCTTATGCATCCGATGTCCGAAATAATGTAAAATTTCGTATGTGAATTAATGGCAACAGGCCTACAATGCCGTACTCGGGTGAGCCCTTGGGCCTTAAACTGTTATAGGAACTATTGGTTTTTCCCAAAATGGGTTTTTTTCCTGTGGTTGCCAAAGGGTTGGCGTTGGCACCCGTTGGCATCCGATACATCTGTCAAAAGCGAGTGTTTTCATATGGGTGCCTACAGCAGCTTGTTTTTACCAGACCAGAGCACTTATAATTTTCACGTTGACACAAGACCAATTTAAAGACCAAAAAGTCTAATTCTCAGTAATAGTTTCACTTGTCTTGCTGTTGGATCCAATTCAAATGAGCGCTGTAATGCAATACAATAGAAACAGCAGCGGTTGCGCGTATTTCTTGTTTTAACTTGTTTGTACGATTATCTAGGGCGTGTTAATTCTTTACTTGAAGTACTTTCTATACTTAAAGTACTTTTTTTTACCTAAAGTACTTTTTTTTACTTCAGGTACATCGTAATACTTCAAGTACTTAAATAAATACTTCAAGTAATTTACTTGGTCAAATCAAGTAAAAATCCAAGTATCTTCATAAAAACCAATCAAGTACAAGTACAAGTACCTCCTAATAAAAAGTACTTGAAGTAAAATACTTGAAGTACAAAAAAGTACTTCAAATAAAATTTTACTTGAAGTACTTTAAGTTTTGACAGCTCTGCATCTGGGATTATTTCGTTACCCATTTTATATATATTTTAATTATTTATATTTAAACTATTTAAATAGTTCGAGCTATTCGAATAATTTGAATAATTCGAACTATTAAATTCAAACTATTTAAATAGTTCGAAAAATTCGAAAATAGTAATTTGTTAAAGCTAATTATAAGAGTCGTAGTAGCTATTTAAAAACAATAATGCGAACGAAACGCCTAAACTTTCCATTTAAAATTACGTCTTTGATTAATAAATTAAACTCTTTTCCATAAAACTGCGTTTCATAAGAATAATCTAAAAGGTTAATAATTAAAAAAAAAATGTAAAACTAATCTAATATACTTCAGTATGTTGCATTATAAGTAACCACCACAACAACTTTTTAATATTGTGGATTCAATATTATGGAGTTTCATTTAAATACACTGGGAATTTCAAATTATCACAACTCTTTATGTTATTAATAATTGTTAATTCCAATTACAGAATAAAATTGATACTAAAAATATAAAAAATATTTTTCTTTTTTGTAACAACCTGACAATTAAATTTATTCGAATTATTTCATGTTCATTCGAAAAATTCAGGTATTCAAATTATTCAAAAGATTCGAATAATTTAAATAGTTTAAACTAATTGAATAATTTGAACTACTCAAATTATTTAAATAGATCGAATTATTTGAATAGTTCGAACTATTCAAATAATTTAAATATTTGATTTAAAATTTTAATCAAATAATTGGTATTCGATTCGACTCGGATAGTTCGAAAATTTGAATATTCGCATACCCCAAATTTAAATAGAAATCTACAGTACTAACGCAACATATATCACATAAGTTAAAATCTGAAATCAAAAGTGTTTTATTAAATTTACCAAATAACAACTAAATTGTATGTTTTAAATAAAATGTGGATAAATATTATTTGATAAACTATGTATTATTTAAAAATTATCATGCATTTAATCAAAAACATAATTCTTGAAATAAAATAACTAGGTTAGCCTTCTCAGGAAAAACAAGTTTATAAAAATTCTGAGAAATTCCAATAAAAACACTCAAGAATGGATTAAGCCCAGGTTCATTTAGCTCTTTATAAATGCCTTCCATATTTTATCATTTATTATATTAGAGATAGTCTTTAGATACACAGCGCGAGCTATCGCTTTAAACGTATTTAAAACTGCAGAACTTTATTCTAAACGAATTTTTGAAAATAAATTTTAATGTTTTTCGACAAGCCAGTTTAAGTTATCCCCTTATATAAATTTATGGTTTATTTAATCCTAATTTATGCATCACAAGGCTTTTCATTTTATGCTCTAAGATTATAGCGTTATATTAAGTTTAGTACATCGGCATCGTTAACGGGTAAGTAAACCTCTAAACCCACAATTTTGAATGGTAATGCACAGGTATGGGAAAATAACTGTAACAAGATAGCCTATCAAAATATACAGGGTGGCGCAGTGGGTATTGACGATTTTTAGAATTTTATTATGGATATACTAATGTAACGACCAAGGTCAAAAACATATATTTTTATTACACAAAAAATGCAGTTTTATAACAAAAATTATTTTTTGAAAATATTGTCTTTTAAATGGCCACCGCGTTTTTCTAAACATTCCTGATTAGTCTGGGAGGCCACCGCAAAAAACCAAGCCAATAAGAGATACGCATGAAAGATTTTTTTTATTACTATGAACTATAGTTAATTCAAAGCCGCACTGCTGCCTTAAGCCGGAGTCTCATGCATCCGATTTCCGACGATCCGATCATCCGAAAGTATTTTGATTGGTCAGAACATGTGGCGCCACAATGTTCTGACCAATCAAAATACTTTCGGATGATCGGATCGTCGGAAATCGGATGCATGAGACTCCGGCTTTAGCTCAGCGGCTTAGCGAAATTTCATTTCACTTTTTTGCTTATATCTCCTCAGGGCGCACCCAGGAAGAAATTTCGGGAGGGGGGGTTATGAAATTACTGCATACCTACAAATTTTAAACAAAAAATGTATTTCTCATAAACAGAATACTGCACTTATCGGTAAACAAAAATAAAATTCTACATTAAGGCTGTTCCTAGCATACACAAGTTAAACTAAGTATAAGAAAAGAATATAAAAAAAATAGAGAAATTAAACCAAACTAAGTTTTAACTTTCTAGGCCTTTGAACAAATTTTCCTAAAATATCTTCTTCACATGGGGTCAAGTTTCTATAAATATGTAAAAAAGTAAGACCATTTAGCCGGTTTTCTGAAGAACTATTTCTTAAAAAAAATTCAGTCTACGCAAAGTGGAAAAACTGATGGTTTGAGCGATTTCTCGAATTTTAGATTAATTTTTCTTAAATTACATAGTAGAAATTAATTGAGGACTGCGTTTAAATACTCAAACAAAAAATTAAACTTTATATAACTTCATGACTCTTGTTAATTAAATCAAGGCTGAATTTCGGGGGGGGTTTAACCCCCAAAACCCTCCCCTTGGGTGCGCCACTGTATCTCCTTCATTACTTATTTTATTAAAAATATGTATAAAACTTTTTTATAGAGCTTGCAAAAAGGCATATTTCTTGTTTGCTACATTTTTTCGTAACTCTTTAGTTTTTAAGATATTTGCGTTTTTATTTAAAATTTAAATCGTTAGTATTTTAAAAACTAAAAGGGCTACAAAAAATTTCGCATAAAAAAACTGACGTACTTTTATTAGACCATCAATTGTTATTATATATTTTCTATATGAAAAAATCAGGTCTGGTCAAATCTGGTGACCTCGGCGGCCAATTAAAATCGCCATAACGGGATATACCTAAGTCGTCCATGGAACATGTTTCTTAGAGCAGCCGTGCAAATTTGCGCAGTATAGCTTGTTGCTCCATCTTACTGGAACCATGAGACGTTATTTTCTACCCCCAGTCGTTTCAGTTCAGCAGGTAAAAAAATTTAAAGCATCTCCAAATACGGTTGAGAAGTTACAGTGACTGTACGGTAATTTTCTTTAAAAAAGTACGGGATTAGAATTCCGAATGCAGACACACCGCACCATACGGTAAATTTTTGGAATGCAGAGGTTTTTAGTAAATTTGTTAAGGTAGTTCAGCAGCCCAGTATTTCTACCACGTCTTGGAATGTTATATTCACGCCAAAACTGTTGGTGCATCTCAATAAAAGACTCCGATCGGTGATATGCCTTAACGCAAAAGCTGCGTTGATTGACTGGCCACGTATTCATGGCTACTAAACTGCATTACATGAGGAATATTTTAAGCCACTCCACTTTAATCATATTTGGACAGTGGCGTCCCAAAAATCGTCAATAACCGCCACCCTGTATATCAAAATTCAAATTATTCAATTTAAAATAAATCTTTTTTTTCCAGAGCTAAATGTGTTCTCCAGAACACTGGCATTAAAAATTAAACAATAATTAAAGTTTAAATTATGTAAATTTTAATTTAAATATTTTGGTAATTCTAAGAACTTTAATTGTCAGAAATAATAGGTTAAAATAAAATATCTTTAATTCAAAGTCTGAGACCGTAGTGGTCTCTTTAAGCAAGTAAAAAAATTAACGACATAAATATAGTACCTGTTTTAGCGTAAATAAAATGTAGATAATATAATTAAACCAATTTTAATAATAAAAAAGAAGTATATCCATACGCGTCGCATCGGTCGCATCGTTCTCTGATTTAAGATCACCCCACTAGGGTTGCGAACCAACTTCGAGGTCTCGTAATTTCTTTCTTGTTCCCCAGGGAAGGATTGGTTACGGTTCGGAGACAACAACATGACGGCTTGATTTAATACTCGGCAACGGAGTCTAATCGAAACCGTTTATATCAACTAGCTTTCGGCCTCATAAATTTATAAAAAGGTAAGAAAGACGCCGAAAAAGATTGTTTGAGAGAGGTAACGCCGTAGTTTTTAATTGAAAATAAACAACTTTTTAGGTATACTTTACAGGATGAGACAATTTATTTGTTGGAATCTTAAACATCTGCACTAATACAGTGTAGGTATTATAAGCAGGGTTGGACAAAAATTATGATAATCATCAAATATCAAAAATCAACATTTTTTTTTAAATTGTCAGATTTAAACTAAAAATAACACCAATATGCCTTTTAATAAAATGCTCAGCGCATGCGCGTCCGCCATGTTAAAAAGGCGACAATATGAAAGTTTCGGGTACTTTTTATAAATATGGCTGGTCAACAAGCAATATAACCTCTAATATCAGTGCAATTAAATGAAAAAATAATTGATGGTTCCTTATTAATGCATCCTACCGTAGAAGCCCACAATTGTGTTCAGTTACGACGATGGCTGAAGTGCATTGGTCGTTCTCAAAGAGTAAATAAAGCCGAACTAGTTGAGAGGTTAGCGGTGTTTCTCAAATACGGCACAAAAGCGCATTATGCGGCACAATGCTCAGCATTGAGTGTTTCAATTACCGCAACCTCTCGCATAATTGAGCGTCGGATAACTTTTTTACTCTTTGAGAGAGCAAAGCATTTATCCGAAGCTCGATTATGCAAGGCATTGCGGTAGTTGAAAGATTCAATGCTGAGCATTGTGCCGCATAATACGCTCTTGTGCCGTAATTGAAAAACACTCTAGGATATTCGCAAAATGTTCTAAAGCAGGCGACATCTATGATAAACCTTTGGCATTCAAAACCCAGTGACCAACAAAGCAAATTTGCTTTAACGTTGGGCATTGTTTTAACAGAATTTTATACTTTTTATGTATAGTTTTTGCTCTAAATTGTGTTGTTGTGCATTTCAAGTGTTAATTTATATTATTTTTTGGTATATAACCATTAAAATAATTCAAAAGAATGAAATTGGGGTTATAATTTTATAATTGTTGGGATTAATAAAAGTGATATATTTAAAAAGGTAAGTGGAGCAAAATTTTATTTTTTGGGACAAATTTTTAAGTGCTTTCGCTTACTTATTTAAATAAGTTTTCGGTGATATTCAAAACTCCTGAAAGGATTTACTAGACGTATCACTGCGGCATACTCCATAACAACAACATTTTATAGACCCTTTTCTTATGGATAACATTAAATATTTTTAAAATATTTGTATTATTTATACACAATAATTTAAATTGAACTGTTAATAAAAAATTTAATATTATTACTTGTTTTATTGCTAATTTTTTTAAAAACATATGCACTGCTCATACATTTGTAAATAAAGGTCAATTTTTGAAGTTTTTCGAAATTTTTTCGACGGAAAATGCTCGAAAAAAGCTCTATAAAAAACCATTTTGTAGGTTTTTTAATTCTCTAAAATATTCCTATTGACACCATCGCGATATCTCTAATAGTTTTTGAGTTATACGCGAAAAAAGAAAAAATTACCTTTTTTTACAATTTTATTGTTTAAACAATTACTGTAAACAAATTTGCTGTGGCCAAAACCGGGGTTTTTAGCTATTTATCATGTTTTAACAGATGTCACAGGTTGTTTCCGGCTAAATTTAAGTGTGTAAAAAAATCTCTATTGATTGACCAATAAGTTTTGTTTTGATATTTGGGTTCTCAATGGAATGTTTTTAATTTTTTTTCAAACTTTAAATAATAATAATTTCGACGATAAAATATCATTAATTTGGATTTTTATTGGTGCTTGTAGAAAAAATAGTGTATGATATACGTGCTGCGTCGTGTTCGAAACTTCCCTTCTCACAAAATAAAATGTCACTTTTAGCACTTATATCATAAATAACTTTTATGTAAAAAAAAGGTTCTATTTTAACGGTTTATTGTCCTTATTATAAAACCCACTGTAAATTTTCATCAAACTATTATTGGTTTATTTCATAAACAGGGTATAAAGCCACGATTTACTATTTTGCTTTCCGTTAGTTGATTACTGACTTTGGTTTGTGTATTTTATTTGTAATTATTGCAATGGATTGTTTTGACCACTATGTTCAATTTCTAGGTAACAAGTGGTTGGATTTGTGTACTCGGGAATACTGTTTCGTCAAAAAAGAAAATTTCATTATGGTCCATTGGAAATAATGAAAAAATCCTGAAAACCCAGAAATTTTTTCTCCATCAGATGTTCTTGCATGAAGTTTCAGTGTAAGGTATAAATAACCGGAAAATCACTATCATGCGTACGAGAGGGTGTGCAATGCACTTTAAAATGCACTTTTGGGTAAAAAAAAATATTTTTTGCTGTTTTCCTATATTTTTTGATGCTTTTTTTTATTTAATTGACCCAAATAAACAAAACTTTGATTAATTGGGTATTTTATTAATTTAAAGTGGAAGTACTTTAAGATACTGAAGATGCAGACAGTTAAATTGTTAAAACGGACATTCAAAAATAGGCTCAGTATTTATACAAAATGCTACATTTTAGGAAAAGATACGAATCTTTTAATGACTAGCTTGATGCACCTAACCGCTGTGTTTACGTCGTTGTCGTGGTTGGGCTCAGTAGGATCTTTTGGAACATGCGCTAGAGTTGCTGGTTAGCGGCAACTCTTGTTGCCACCGTATGGAATGAGATGCGAAGATAAGATGAACACAAGGCTTAAGTCAAGGTGTTAGCATACCGTGCTGATGAGTGAATGACATCCTGTGCCTTAAACAGCTGTCTCTGAGATACAGGGTGACCTCTCAGAGTATCTAGCCTTACTGCGGTAATGCGGGGCTTTCATAGGAAAAAAGTGACAAAGATGCGCTCACCGAAACGGATAAATCCGTCTCGAGAGGTGCCACTCAAGGTCACAAGCAGACAAAAGTGCGCCGACCGAAACGGGTGAATCAGTTTCGAAAGGTGCCCCTGAAGTCACCGGCGCCTGTTTCACGGGAAGGGCTAATCCATTCCGAATAAACAGATGCTTAGGAAGGGATCTCTGAATCCAAACAGAAGGCGGACAGAACCGCCTTTATAGGGAAAAGGGTTCCCTGGCTTTAAACAGAAAACGGGTAGGACCGTTTTCATATGGTAAGGCCGGAGATGCGGCTTCAGAAAGAACATCTGGTTCCTGTAACAAGGACCTGGTAGCTACCCACGTCACTGGACCGGGAGAGGAGAGCATGACGTATCTAATCGTCTGCTCGTCATACTCTCCAGAAGACAGGGACACCAGAACACATCAGAACACATATTGTGCTTAAGAGGAGATGTAAAAACTCTCTCCCAATCTGGTATCGGATTCATTAGAAGTACGATCCTATTGGGAGAAATATAAAAAGGTGTGAGCCACAATAGACCGAGCAGTCGCAGTGGAGGGCGTAAAAAATCCACTTACTTTAAACCTAAACCTAACCTAACCTAAGCTAGCTTAATGCAAATATTGCAGCTAAGCAGTACCGTGAATATACACTTTATGGAAGTAAAAGTTTTACTTTAAATGACGACCTAAAAAAAGTTGCCATGTTTTGTTATGCTATGTGCGGCTGCGATACAATGTCATCTTTGCATAATTAGTGAAACACAAAAATTTTTAATATTTCATCAAATGATTTCAATCTAAGAAAAGCTGCAAAACAATTCAATGATCCAAATGCTGATCGGACCAGTTTATATGATGTAGGTAGCAGAAAAATTGCTCTAAAATGCAACAAGTACTGCAACTACTGTAAAGACATGAAAAGCTTAAATAGTGAAAGAATAGAAGACTTTTTACCTAACTTTTTAATTACTGAAGCAGAAATTATTTAAGTAGAAGTTGATTCACAAAATTTAATTGACCATATCGAAAATAATGGATCATGGAGTTGTGACTATTCTGACGATGAGCCTCCTTCAGAAGAGATGAGGATGTAATTTTTTTCCTTAATATTTGAAATAATAAAAATTTTACGTAATTATTTGATATTAGCATAGGAATTATGTACTTTTTGATGCAAATCTTTGGTCCAAATGACCCAAAATGCAACATAAATGTTTTTAAACAATTTGTAATATTTAAAAATAAAAATTACCTAAGTTTTATCCATTTGGATCAATTCTCTAAAAAAAAACTTTAAAAATATGAAAAAATTGCAAAAAATGTACTTTTTTCACAAAAGTGCATTTTAAAGTGTATTGCACACCCTTTTATGCATACGGATAGTAATTTTCCGGTTATTTATACCTTGAACTGAAACTTCAGGGAAAAAAATCTGATTTCTGGATTTTCAGGATTTTTTAATTATTTTCAATGAACTATTAACTGAAGTCAGTTTCACAAAGGATTCTAATTTCTAAGTTATTATTCGATAATATTAATGATAGTTACTTATGCAATTAGTGCAAAGAATTAAGTATTTTTAGCACAAACTGGTAAAATTTTAGGATTAAGGTTATATATAATATATTTTATAAAATGTATTTCTTATTTCTTAAATTTCACACTTCACACAGCGCAATCAGTTAATTTCTGGTCGATCAGTATTAAAGCTTATAAGCTGTAGTTTTTTATATTTCTGCAGTTGTTTATAATTCCTATGTGAGCAGAATTATAGCAAATAATATTTTTACTATTTTCTCTAGTTAAGTATTTTTTTATGTAAAATGAATCAGAGTCCCAGCTCTGAAATCCTTCAAAAAAGAAATCAATTTATGGATCCGGATTCTTGAACAGAAATCAAATCACCATACGAATCACGATTCCTTTTTTAAGAAAAAGAAGAATTAAATCCAAAGAATAATTTCTATTTATCGGATTACAAATCCGTATCATCTTTAGTTTTTATACTTACAAATGGTAACTACGATACGTTATCCAGATGATAAATCAAGCGTCAAAAATTTTAGCATGAAGCCTAAGCCGCGAAATATAATTTTAGCCTTATTTTAAAGTACTGTAACTCTTAGCCAAATTAGTTTTTGGTAAATATTTTTCAAATTTAAGTATGTTGTTTCTACATTCGAACTGTATTCCCAAACTTGCGATGCTAGATCTTTATAAGGTTTAAATGTGATTTTTGAGATAACCTTAAGCAACTTATAAACGGGACATCTTATTGTAATTTTACAGGAAGTTTCACAAGTACCGCTTAATAATTTTTTTGCTTGCGGAATATAAAAATGTATTAAAATTTTAAATTTATTTTTGTAAGGCACCCCGAATAGAAATAATAAAATGTCCCATTTAAAACTCCTTTAAGGTTATCTAAAGAAAAACATATTAAAAAATTATAAAGATCGAGCAATCAAAACTTTTAAGATCAAATGCAATGAACATTTATTCGTTTTTGGATAGCATCCTATCTGATTACGAAAAAAAAAGTTTCATTTAAATCTTGTTTCTCTGGACCCGAAAAACAACACATTTTGGTTAAAAATCATATGTTAGGTTTTATTTAAAGATTTTAGTAGGCATATGTTTTAAATTCCTTTATCTTTATTTCCGAAAATCAATGTGATGCTGATGAAAAATCTTAGGTAAAAATTGGGTAATTTAAAAAGAAGGATTCAAAATTGCGGATTTTGACATTTACAAACCTATTTGCCTCAGATTCCGGATATAAGGGTTTTTAAGGGTGCTGGTCAAAATTTGAAAATAAATAATCTTACAATTAGATCAAAATTAGAAAATTTAAAGTGGCGTATTCAAAATGGCGGATTTTGGCATTTATAAACCGATTTGTCTTAAATTAGAAATACAAGAAATCCATTTCTTTTAGAATCGGATCCTTTCAAAAAAAAAAAATCGATTTCGGATCATTTTAAAATTATATAACGAATTCGGATCACGGACCCTATTTTAAAAAAGTTATCAATTTCAGCCTTCGAATCCTTAAAAAAAATCGATTTCTGGATTCGACTCCAAAAGGAATCGATTCCTACCCAGTTCTAATAATATATAAACAGCTGTTTTAATAAATTTCAAGTTTTTGAAATTTCTACGCAAATTTTCTCGAGTCTTAAGAGAGTTCTCAAGACTACACATTATTTAAGTGTTTTTTGTATATATGTAAATAAAAACATCAATTAAATTAGGACAAACCTGAACCTTAGGAAGTTTAAATGTTTAACAGGCATCGCTATAGACAAGAAGATTTAAAAAAAAGATCAATTGGCTATGAAAGAATATTATAGGAAATGTGTTGTAGAGTCTTATTGTAATTAGCTATTTCGTTTTGTAATGTTTAAAATATGTATTAATTTACTAAAAAAACTCTAATGGTATCGTTATTTAATGAAAACGTTAAAACTACATGAATTTTGACTATTCCTTTTTTTAAATGTTGTATAAGGAATTGGCGATTTAAATTAAGCAGAAAAATGTAACAACAAATACCTAAACTGCCAAAACACAAAAAGTTACTATTCTGGTAAAGTATAAATAAATTAAATTAATATGGTTTTTAACAAAAATAATTATAAAATCACTTTTGTTTAACCGTATAAAAAAGCTTTTAAAAACGAAAAAAATAAACAAAATGTTCCACTTAGAAAATGATAAATTTATGTTGAATCTAATTGGTTTTAATTAAAATGGGTTTTTTAGGTATTCTTATAGATCTTACAGAAAAAATGGACTTTTTTTCCAAATATACAGGGTGTGCCCGAAGTAATGGGACACAGAGCAACAGCAGATTCCTTAGGTCGAATTAACGCAATTAAGGTAAACTTGCCTTATCACGAAGTTAATAATAACTAAAATACAGGGTGTCAAACTTTTAATTTTATTTTCGGTTTTTCGTAATAATGTTTTAACTAAAAGACATAGCAGTACAAAATTGGGGATTTGCCAGTTCTTTGAGGCGAAAAATTCAAATTCATTCATACTTTTGATGTTGCAAGTAGAGGGCGCTAGCTACGGTCTACCCCACTTCTTTTAGATGGCATAACTTTTTTTAAATGTATACCCCATTTAGGTCTCTAGGAGCAACTGTTTTGGAGATAAACGGACTTTAAAGGGCCCCGCAATTTTCTTATGCAAACCTTGCAAAGTCATAGTTCTCAACACGCTGATTAAAAGTCTCCACGGGCACAAAACCCCAAAACCCCTCTAACTTCCCCAAAATCACTCAAAGGTCTCAAAATCCCCACGACCTTTAAGGCTGATTTTGAGGGGGTAGGGGGGATTTTGGGTTTTGTGTCCGTAGACACTTTTGATCAGCGTGTTGAAAACTATTACTTTGCAAGGTTCAAAAACAATTGGCCTATTTTTTATAGGAAAAATGCGGGGTTCCTTAAAGTGCGTTTATTTCGAAAACAGTTGCTCCTAGAGACCTAAATGAGGTATACATTTTTGACGCAGCGGGAATTATAGTAACTTCTTTTTTAATAAACAGGTTAATATACTAAGCTTAAAAAAAGTTATGCCATATAAAGAAGGTGGGGTAGACCGTAGCTAGCGCCCTCTACTAGTAACATCAAAAGTATGGACGAATTTGAATTTCTCGCCTCAAAGAACCCCCAAATCTCCAATTTTGTACCGCTATGTCTTTTAGTTAAGAAATTGTTACGAAAAAACAAAAACAAAATTAAAAGTTTGACACCCTATATCTTAGGTATTATCAACTTTGTGATAAGGAAAGTTTACGTTAATGGCATTATTTCGACCTAAGGAATTTGCTGTTGCTCTATGTCCCATTACTTTTGGGACACCCTGTAGAGAAGTCACAAATACCGCACTGTTTTGTCTTCCATAATTTGTATTTAGCAAAATTATGTCTTGATCGTTTTTATGCGCTCTATATATTTAACCCATAAATTTAGTTTCTCACAAAACAAAAAACAAAAAAATCGTTTCATTTTATGCTTATTTCACCTCTAAGTATATTTCAAAGACAATAAAGCCAATTCTCTCCATACAGGCACACTGTACGCTTAACAAAACCTTAAGTTTTAGCGCCTGCATTACTATTTCAAATGCACACACGGAAGAATAGACAAAAGACCCGATAGACAGAGAAAGGCAATTGTTGGAGAGTATAATTAATTGTCAGAAATTTTGCGGGCATCAACGGGATAATTTAACTTGTGATTAGTTAAGGCCAGTGGACGATGAAAACATTTGTGAAATGTTGGGCTCTTTAATTATCGGAACCACATATGTTGTCCGGCAAATAGTGCTCGCGTCCCGAAAACAGAGTTTAATGTTTTGTTTTCCGTTTGCTGGTTTGCTTTGGTTTGTGTAGAATATTAGTTGCGGGATGCCACTATTGATTTGAATTTGCCGAAGTTTGGATTTCTAGGTAGTTGATTTGTATACTCAACAGTGTTGTGTTATTATGTTGACATTTACGCCAGTAAAAGAGGGAGCCACTTTAGACAGTGACGTTAAACAGGAATTTCAATGGATAAAGGATTAATCACAATATAAATAGGATAAATTTCCAATAGTTATTTATGATATAAGGGTTAAAAGTACAATTTTAAGGTACGAATGTGAAAGAGAATGAGCGAAGCGAGTTCTGCAACTCACAATATTTTTTCTACAAATGTAATATTGCAGTTAAAAAATAAAGTATTCAAAAATTAGAAGATATAGTTTTACATAGCATTGTTTATAAAAATTATTGAAGTTGGCATTTATTAATGAATTCTAACAACCCTTGTTGATGCTGATTGGTTACGACATGTTTACTTCAAATTTGACACATTGTGTCAGTTTTAGCTCGTTTTAGTTTTTACTTAAAATCAACTTGAAATGGAAGAAAATGTAGGAGAAAGTATTGTTGTATCGATCCATTTAAAGAGATAGTTAAAGCGGTCAGTAGAGCATCGCTGGATTTACTGCCCAGGAAATCTCGTAAACAATACAGGGTGTCCCACAACGAACCGACGCGGATTTCTCAAAAACTTTAAATGGAAATTTTAAAAAATTGATAGTTTGCTAATATTGATGAGAGCAACTCGTCTGCAATATTTTCAAGATGGTGGCACTTCCGGTTGTATCGGAAGTGGATGCTAACTTCCTTATTTTAATGGAACACCCTATATATTATTGCATTTTTTGATTCCTCAGAAAATTCTAGATATATTTCGTGTTTAATATGCTATACCTAAGTCTAACCGTTTTCGACATATCTTGAATTTTATGTCAAAAATGACGTTTGCAGACCCCAAAATAAGGAGAAATATTTCCTATACGGCATACTCTATTATTTAATTTGAGTTGAATCCCTTGTTTAAAGAGGCCCAATTTTGTATATTGAGTGGATATTTTGGTTTAAATTAATACAGGGTGACTAAAAATTAAGTACAAAAATTAACTGATAAAAAACGTAAAAAGTCAATTTTTTCAAATGGAATCCCCCTACTTTAATATTTTTATCGTCTTAAGCATTAAAAAATAAGTTAACTTTGTATTAAGTGGTCTATTCCGAAAATGTATAGTTTTCGAAATAATTGACAATTTAACACTTGGTATTGTAAAACTGCTATACGGCTCTTAAATTTTGTTATTAGTGGGCCATGACGGCGGGACGAGGAGAAAAAAAGACAATCGGACGTAAAAACGTCACCATTTAGATTAAACAATTAGTTCTTATTAGATATCAACTATGCCGGGTCGTTTAAACTACACGAACGAAGATTATTTAAATTTGTTTATTATCTACGGGGAATGTAACAATAACGTCACTGTTAAAGCAAAAACTAATAAAAGAATATTTATACCAGCAATAACCATGCATTGAAAAAAAACAATTATTTAAGTAAATATTCAAAATGTCCACTTGAACCTCTAAACATTTTTCGCATCTTAGAATAAGTTTTTCATGAGTAGCTGCTTTAATGGAATCTTGAGACAAACTTCCGAATGCGTCCCTTACCCTTGCCATACAATGTTCTTTTGTTGTTGGAGTAAAATAAACGATATTTATTATGGTCCCGCCGTCATGGCTCACTAATAACAAAATTAAAGAGCCGTACAGCACTTTAAAAATACAAAATGTTAAATTGTCAATTATTTCTAAAACTATACATTTTCGGAATAGACTATTTAATACAAAGTTACCTTATTTTTTAATGCTAAATACGATAAAAATATAAAAGTAGGGGATTTCTATTTGAAAAAACTTACTTTTTACGTTTTTTATCACCTAATTTGTGTACTTAATTTTTAGTCACCCTGTATAAATTTACACCCAAAATATCCGGGGAATCCAAAAATGCAATATTATATAGGGTGTTCCATTAAAAATAAGGAAGTTAACATCGACTTCCGGTACAACCGGCAGTGCCACCATCTTGAAAATATTTTAGACGAGTTGCTCTCTCATCGATAATAGTAAACTACCAAATTTTCAAAATTTTCCGTTGCTAAGTTTTTGAGAAATCTACCGCGTCGGTTCGTCGTGGGACACCATGTATAATATTGCCTACAATAAGTTTATGAATTGGTGTAAGGAAAAAGGTGTTGCTAAAATATACCGAAAATATATTCCTTGCGTATTTTAAGGAAGAAGCAAAGATTTGGAAAGCATGATCGTTATGGTCGACTTATTCAATTCAATGCTACGCATAAACAATGACCTAAATATCAGTAAATTTTTTAAGCTTATTGCTTATTTAAAGCGTCAAGGAATGGGATTCCGGCCCAAAAAATTAGAGATTTTAAGCAAAGCGCGAATTCACCAGTTCCTGAACTGTGCCCTTGATGATGAATAACTTCTGATGAATGTATTTACCACTTTGGGAATTTTTGGTGCCTGTTGCAGGGAGAAGCTTAATCAGTTGACTCTTGACGACTTGGAAGATATGGGCACTTTATTGATGATTCACATACGAGATACTAAAACCAAGGTACCACGAAATTTCACTATCGTTGAAAAATTTTATTTGGATTATTACCGAAAGTATATGGCTCTTTGTCCAGCAAATCAGGACATCGGAGACTTTTCTTTAAATACGCGAAGGGTAAATGTACCAAAAATCCCGTCGGAATTAACTCTTTTGCAAAAATCCCTGCTGCTATACCAAGATTTCTGCAGCTTCCGATCCTCTATACGGGGCATTGTTGAGCAAATTTGACGACAATTAAGAGGAATGGGGGGTGGAAATCCCCTACCGTTGCTGAGGGATACATCGAAAATTCCTTGGAAAAGCTAGAACTAAGCAGAATGTTAGAACTGTTGAAGAAATTTGTTTTTCAAGTTGTTTGAATTGTACAATTAATATAAATGTTAGTAAATAAATAAAAGTTGACGTTACCTTTCAAAATTTGACATTACTTCTAACACTAGTGCTTTAAAATGTTACTTTAAGGCACTAGTGCTTTAAAGTAACATTTTTAAGGCATCTAGATAGTGTTAAAAATTGAATTTTTAAGACGTTTTCAGAATTTTTTTTTTTGCAATTTGTATATTTTAAACATTAAGAGATGAAGCTTAGATTTGTAAATGTATGTGGACAGCACATTTAGGTATTATTTCAAAAAGAAACCGCCCCACGGCACATTTCAAAAGAGAAAGAATTGTACCAACTACACAAACATTTTATAAGCGCCAGATTTCTGGAATTTAAGTTATCATTTAAATATACATATATCACAATATATTGTAATTACAAAATACTGAGTATCGGTTAAAAAGGGATTATTTCTTGTTCGTAATATAATAATGTTTTCTTATTTCTTTTCAACGCAGAGTTATTGCTTTGAATATGGAACAAATTTGTAATAGCAATTTTTTGATTGATTATGATTTTCGGGTCCTTAAATATAATTTAATTACAAAATGCTATTAAATTTGGAGTTGCATTTTTGAAAACTCAAGTCATTACAAAACTCCAAATTATATCTCGAAATCCATAAGAACACTTTCTGTTTATAAAATTAAAATAATCAAATGTAAAAGAAAAATTCGCAAAAATTGATGAAAAGTAAAATGTAAATGAAAGTACTTTTAGCCCAGCTTATTTTAAAGGTTTTGACGTCAGATTTCTTTTATGTAATGCAAAGCCTATACCTATCTAGCCTAGAAAAAAGTTGTGGTCAAAAATTAAGAAAAAAAAAATAGAAATGACCTAAAAAAAAATTTAATTAGAGCTGCTTAACTTTTAGAATCCAACAATACCATATTTTTGTTTGAACAAATAAAAATTGAAATATTTAAAAAGTTTAATTGAAACTAAGTGGTCTACACAAAGTAATCCTAAAAATGAAACAATAACGAAATCAAGTTATTTTAACTCGATATCTGCGTTAACTTTTAAATAGAAAGGAAAACTACAAAGAATTTTTAATACAAATTGTACTTACCACAATTTTAAGTAAATTCCTTAAAAACTTACCTGAAAAAAGTATATAATAATTAGTTTAAATAGCAAATTATTTTTGAGAAATAAAGTTACAAAAAACAAAAAAAAAAGAGGTACAAGAAAATATAGGGTCATTCTAAAATTGACATTTTTTTATTTTTCCCTGTATCTCTAAAGCGCGCAAAAATTTTTAAATTTGAATTTTACCAATTTAGGTTTAATTCAAAAAAGCACATGACGCCTATATTACTTTTTTGATAGCACTAGAAGTTACGGAAATACCCTATAAACGCGTCGAAAATTGGACACCCTGTATACAGACTTAATTTCCCAACCCGTTCATTTTTTTTGGGATGTAAATTAAAAACGGTTTTTAAAATTTAGGGTTGAGGTAAGTTACAGGTGTGCTTTTTAAAAATATTTTTAACATCTTATCACTTCCGGTTTAACCGGTAGTTGCTGTCAATTTGCTAATTTTAAATGGAACACCCTGTATATCATGGTATTTCTAGATTCTGCCTGCAATTCTAAACACATTTTATGTATAATGCCTTATACCTATGTCTAACCGTGTTTAAGATATTTAAGCTTGAATCAAAAACATGTCTTTGGCGTAACCGCCTTTGCAAATGCATATTTTTGTAGTTTTTAAAAATTTGATTTTCATGTTGGAAAAGAATCTTAGGTTTACCCTTCTGTCATTTTTGTTGTTTGCTTTTATACAGGGTGACCAAATTCTGCTGCAAACATTCACATTTTCAAAGTCGCAAAAATATTTTTTTTTAACCGACACCCCGTGCTATCAAGTGTGGGACTTAATTCTCTATCAAAAAGTATTTAGGGTTACCTATACCTATTCCTAACCATTTTTAAAATAATACTGTATTTAATAAACTTATCGTAACCTATACATTTCGCATAGTTTAGTTATGGAAAAACAATAACTGTGATTTCCTATCAAACACACCTAATTAGTATGTATTTTTTAGGGTATTTATCACATTATTCTGGTCACTATTTACTGGTTTTGGAACATTCTTGGTAACTTTGTCCTTTCCAAAACGTAAGAAGTTCGTTTCAATCCTCTTGAATTTTGTCTTGTTAATTGGAGGCAAATGGAGATTTCGTTCATTAAAAACACGACAAGTTCTCTTCAAAACTTTATAACATTCTCATTGAATATAAAACAAATTAAGAATATCGGCGTTTAAGTATTCTTCTATTTTGTGAATTTAAATTTGTACTTGGCTAGTAAGAGCTGTCAACATAAAATGCGTGTGTTTTGTTTTATTTGAGTGTATAACAAGCAATTTTTAAAAAGCTTTAAAATCAGTAACTGTGAGCCAGTCCCTTAGGCGATTCCCATAATATAAGGGGTAATGCCTCATCCATCCAAAGTTGACGAGACAGGTCTATCAATGAGGTCATTAAGCTAAAATTTATATTTTTGAATAGAGTATACAAGGGTAAATCCTATTTTGCAGTCGTGATCATTTTCCGGTAAGATTAGTTTCCTTAACAGCAGATATACCCACATCAGATACATCCCGAATATCGTTTTACGAAAACCTCCTATTGTGATCCCAAATCCCGAAAATACAGTGCATATTGTGATGTTTTAGCTGCTGAAAACCGGTTTAATGAACTGCAGTCATAGCGATGTAAATGTTGTAATGGGGCACCTTATTCCCATGAAACAGAACACGCAATATTCCACGTTTATGTTAACAAAAAACCAAAAGCATAGTTTTGGCAGCTTAAATTACCATCTAACTTAACAAAAGAAAGTATGTAGATTTTTATTCTTTATTTAAAATGAAAATTTGCAAATTATAGTAATGGCAGTAATGACTTAACCGTTTATCTACTGTGACAAAGCTACTATTTTTTTTAATTTTCAAGATATACAGGGTGATTGCTAAGTTGAGGCTTTTTTTAACTGTGTAAAACTCGTTAAAATAAGCAACTTTTTCTAATAATTTTTTTCAAAATCCTAAAAATAACAAAGCTACATAAATTTACTTAAAGGTGTGTCAAGTGTAGATAGTTTATTTCTTATTTACGTTGTTTTTTGTCTTGTTAATCACGCATTATGACTCAGTCGTATTGCTTTAAACGGAAGAGGCGAGAGTTCATTTTAATTATTGTTTAATCGCGAAAATGGCACAATTTAAAAACAATTAATATGTGGATATGTTTCTTATTTATGGAGAGTATCGTTAATCTGCGACGGCTGCTTTTCGACCCAAGTACTCGGGTGATTGCAAGTTAGGTCAGTCAAGTAAAAAAAAAGTATGGACAACATTGCGGAAAAATCACGTCCAACGTGTCCAAGCACTACATCCAGAAGACTTTCTGGGCGGTGACAACTTACTTTAGACAGGGCCGTATTCAAAACACCAAATAAATATAAGTTCCTTATTTTTCAGTATTTTGAAAAAAGTTGTTTATTTTAATAAGTTCTATATACAGATAAAAAAAAGCGTCAACTTAGGGATCACCCTGTATACAAAGTAACATACTTAAAATTAGCGACTTAATTCGTTTTTTAGTAATATGAAAAAAATATATAACTAACCAGCTTATATAATACTAGATGAAAAGCCTGTCTCCGACAAGCGAGAGACAATATTAAGTAGCCTCTGTCTCCGTAAGACGCCTTCGTACGGCTAACGGTAAAAAAACACTTTTTTGCTCCTATTTTTGTCCCGGGGGGGAAATTCAAAAAGGGCTTCGTTAGGTTCTAGCCACTGCTAAGACTACCACTGTAAATTTCATGATTTTAGCTCAAGCCATAACTTCAGAATCACGTGGACAGACAAATAAATATATATACCTACCTACATATAAATATATCCACATTAGCAAATTATATAAATAAATACCTTCTAAAAAATTATTTAATATTTAATAAATTATATTTCATAAAAAAATTACCATTTTTGTTATTTGTCTTAGTAAGTAAGATAATGTTGCAAAAACTCTCACAACAGTTTGGTTTTGCACAAGCAATTCCAAATATCTTTTGAAAAGAATTTTAAGCTTAGCTTAAATAAATATGTCATACAGTAATGGACGTAAATTAGGAAGTTGATAGTAAAAGTAAATAACAGATTAAGAACTTAATAGAGATATATACCCAATTAGACTGTAAATACTAGTCCAAGAGCCCATGACAAATATTTTATGAAGTGTTTGATTCAAGACTGATTACCTGACCTACCTGGATACACCAGGTACTGCGCATACAGAAAAGGTCTCTCCGACTATACTTTCAAATATTATAGTAAGTTAAGTAAGCACTTTTGTAAGTACATGTAAGTGCTTTGTAACCACAATAAATCTGGTAAGGTTGCAGTGCTGGAGGTCATTTTTGCCATCTCCGCTCAAATAATCTACTCTAATCTAATCTAAGTGCTTTGTATTTAGTAATAAGGCTGTAAGATCATTTAACGTTTTTATTTATTCTAATTGATCATTAAAAATCAGATAAACTATTTTATCAAAACTTTTCTTTCTTTATTTTTCTAAAACGTGACTTAACCTTATTAAGTTATTATCCCATGTAGATTCAATATGAACACTTAACCAGGGGGCTCTCTTTGGTTTTGTATACAGGGTGCCACCAAGGAAGTTTAAAGGTGTATGGAAGCCCAATGCTATGGTCCATTCGATCAAAAAATGTCCAGCCCAGTATGAAAATAACTGTCAGAGTTGGCCCCGCCGATTCTGCGCAATAACAAAATTCCACGAAATAATTTAATGTGTTGCCTACTTACACACCAATAAATCAGTGTGAAGTTAGCCAACACATTATAATTTTATGAGAGCCGGGGTACCGTTTTTTGGATTGATCAAAACCTTCTTATTTTAGTGATTAGTGTTTATTAAATTGTGACTTTAATTTTGTGTTTATTGTTTGTTACTTATAATATCGTAACAAAATGACTAGAGGTTGTATGGTTTTGTCTTGCAAATCCAAGGGTAACATACCCGTCTTTTTAACTTTAGGTAAGTATTTTTTATATTTAAATTAGGTGCTTCTTATAAGACGTAACGTTACGTAACCGAATAAATAATAATATATCAATTATGAATAATAGAAAATGAAAATTTCATAGAAAAAATTAGTGAGAAAAGTAAGGCAATCTTAACTATCTTTTAGATGATTTCCACAATGTTTGTGTATTTCTGTGGATTATTAAAAAGAAATAAGGTTTACATTTAGGTACTTTTATTTCATTGAATAATTTAGTACTTTCTTTTAAAGGATCAAAATTATTGATTACTGGGCAGACCAGGCAAATTTTAATATATACAGGTCCCTCTAATTGAATGAAAGGAAGTACAATTGTGTGGTTTTTTGGGGCGCTGATTACAAATCTAAAAAAAAAAATTCGGCAATGTTTCGTTTTCGAGATATTCATCATCAAAATTGAAAATCAAACTAACCTATTTAACTATTCTCCTTCTTTTGCACAAAATTTTGATTTTTACACTAAATTGGCACACAATATTTCACAAACACCTTTTAAAAACTTTTTTTATGTTTATTTTACACATTTTTTACACTTTTATTTTTAAGCAAATATGGCTTTCTGCCTTTGAACTTAAAAGTTCG
Source organism: Listronotus oregonensis (assembly GCA_019359885.1). Classification (NCBI taxonomy): domain Eukaryota; kingdom Metazoa; phylum Arthropoda; class Insecta; order Coleoptera; family Curculionidae; genus Listronotus; species Listronotus oregonensis. The sequence continues at coordinate 988,859 of JAHBCN010000090.1, forward strand.
CAATTTAATGGAAAAAAGATGTAAAATAAATAAAAATACAAGGTTTTAAAAGGTGTTTATAAAATATCGTGTGCCACTTTAGTGTAAAAATCAAAATTGTGTACAAAAAGAAGGGAGAATATAGTGAAGATGAGGTTAGTTTAATTTTCAACTTTGATGATGAAGATCTCGAAACGAAACGTTGCCGAAAAATTTTTTTCAGATTTGTAATCGCGCCCCAAAACACTCCGATACCAAATTTGATCAAAATCGAAGAGGAGGCAACTTTCGAGACAATACCATTTGTTTAAAAATAAATTAGATTTTTGGTTTCTTAATCTTGCATTATCAACTTTTTAAGCTCGACATACTGTACACACATAATATTTAACGGATACTGTTACAATGGATACTCTAGTACCAAAGGTTACTAAACATTTTTAACCACTGTTATTCTGTCTCATGAATGTTTGTTATTAGTGAAAAGTATATGCCTAAAAAGCAGTTATAAAAATTTTCACTCTTTAATGTACAACCAGAATCTTAGGATTAGATTAAACTCATTTACACTATCTTGCCCTTCTTTTATCACAAAATTGGTGATAAGTACATAATACTATCATATAATGTTTGAAATTTATTTTAAAAATCGTGTTTTTATTTATTTACAAAGATTTTTGGTAAAAATACAAAACTTCCAAAAATATCGACCATTTAAATAGGAGGCAGTAAAGTGGCGCCATCTATTCTTTCCATATTATATCAGATGATATAAAATCTAATATTACACAATAATTTTAAATATTCTATAGTAGTATCCTTTAATAACAATTTTGTGCAAAAAAAAACAGTGAATGTTGGAATTTGACATTTGATGATATCAATTTTATAGATAGTAACAAAGAATTATGGAAATCCGGCCCTGACCTACTATTCATTGCGCAAATTCCGCGGGGCCAACCCCCCTATTCCCGCTGCCCTGCACGCCTGGACAATTTTGTTTTACAGTATTGGGCGTCCATACACCTTTAAACTTCCTTGGGTGCCACAGATTCGAGTGCATGCATGGGAATCTCGGACACCGTAAGAGATACGAAGTCGGTTAAATTATTGCAAAGTTGCGCATTTAGGTGCCTAACAACATTCCGTTTAGAAAGTTGTAAAATTCCGAGTACTTCCGGAGATATCCGAAAAAAACCGAATTTTGTCGATTTAGTTTTTATTTTTTTCCGACGTTATTTAAAAAAATATGGAAAAACAAAAGACACTTTCTTATGGCCACTTTTTAAGCTCTACAAAACAGCGTTTTTCAGAGATTTTCCGTACGACGTTTCGTTTTTGTTAAACCATCATCAACTTTATTTTTTTAACTTCTATGTTACACAGAAATTAAATTAAAGCATTTTTAGTTTATTTGAGAGATGTGGTAACTATTTGTTGTAATTTAAACAAATAAAGTATTTTTTGCAACATACCTTTTTTAACTACTGGTTGATAGCAGTTCTTTCCCCTACCATTCTAACCGTGCTTAACCTGTCTATCTCGCAAAAACGAAACGGTTTACGTATGTCACGCGTAAACTTACATACTAATCGTTTAATACACTTTTAAGGTTAAATCCATAAATGTAAGGTCTTTGGAGAGTTAAGAAATAAGTCGAAAAGATAAGATATGAACCAAATTTTCCATTCAATAAGATATTAGCTATTTCCAAGTCACCTGTAACAAGTAAATCTTTTCTTCTATGATTTAAATATAATTGTTCTAATCAATCCGTTTGAGCATTAATAAATAAATCGAAAAATCTGCAGTCCAAATAGTTGTTAAAACATAGCAAAGAAAAACATGACTAGAAAAGCCGGGAATCCTCCATTATTTTAATTTGACACTTGACATAACCATTATTAATGCTCCTCTCGACTAGTGGCGATAGCGGTTGATACTGGGTACAAAATAATGACGTAGATACTGACGTCATAACACCTTTCCCTACGTTACCGCTTCTCGCCAAAACAAACCGGTATGTTAACTGCCCTAACAATTTTCAACGCGGTATGTCGCCCAAATTTGTTTATTTTGATTTGAAAGAAAGCGCATTTTTAATTTAAGGACCGATTTTACACAAAAAGTTCTAAGCCAATTATATGAGTTTATTCATATATGGTCACCAATAATTTATTTTAGAAAATCACAATAATTAACAGTCGTAAGTAAACTTAATCACATTCAAAGATTTTATTCTTCACCAAGAAACCCGTCTTCATTATTATCTTGATTAGGTTTCATTAGAAATTAAATGCACAAGGGCGAAAATAGCAGATCGATGGCGTTTGCCATGTTTAAATTCGAATACAGATTGGGGCAAAATACTATGAATACAGAAAACAAAAGAAAGAGTTAGCAATTTTTTATAGGACATGATTTTAAATGTGAGAAGTAATTATAAATAAATACTATAAATACAGAAAACATAACGACGAGTAAGCAATTGTTCATAGGACATACTTTTTGCGTTAGCAAAGTAATTTTAAACGTAAGAAGTAAATAACAATTGTCTGTTTGTTGTTAGTAAACAAAAATTAGGGTGTTTATTACAATTCGAAGTAAATAAATAGTATCCTTTTAAAGGGAAGAGATGTTTAATATGTGGAAGAATTAAATCTGTTTTAAGTTATCAAAAGTACACATTACCTATTTTTCAGGTTAATAAAAAAAAATAGGCAAATATATTTTACGATTATAGAGTATAGAACAAGTATAGCTTCGGAAAATCCTTGGTGTATTCTTCAGCAACTGTATTGCTACTTTGAAAAAAACTGCCTTAAATTTCCCTGGATGCAGGAGGTTTAGAAAAGTAGCAATATTTTTGCGAATATATTTAATGCTTTGAATTTTTACTGCATTAATTGTTTTTAAATGATTAGAAAACACTGACATTATCAGCTTTTATTTTAACTATTTTTAAATTTTTCACAGCTTGTATCAGATTTAATCCACTAATATTTTCGAAAATTGAATAAAATTCGCTAGATTCCTTCGTTTTTGTATATAAAATTAGAAGTCTTAACCCTTTTTAAGTTATGTATAAGTTTAAGTTTTTTTCACAACTGCCATTTTTATCTAAAGAAAAATTTGTCTTTTGTGTCTCTGTAAACTTTGCAACATTCTGTTTAGTTAATAATTTGGGTTTTTTTGGTCTACTCCAGATTTTTGTTCAAATAGTACAATACTTTTTAATTAGTCGCTAACAAAACATCTTGATTATATTAATAAAATACTAGTTTATTACATGAACAACTTTACATCTGTAACACCCTTCGAGCATATACCTACTAGAGGCAGCCCTGCCGCTTGGCAATTCGAACAAGCTTCCAAAAAAAAGAAAAATCGGTCACCTTCCTTTCTTTCTAGGTCTAATCTGTTGATTGATCAGTGTAGGGAGTATCTACCTCTCCCACCAATTAGCACGCAGAAAGGGGTATATACCCCTCCCAAGGATTAATCAGTACGTTGGAACAAGAGAGAAAGGTAGGTGAGAGATTTTTCTTTCTCTCTCACACCCTTGTTCACACTGCGAAGGTAACATCTTACGTCATGTTACATTTATAGTATTTATCCCTTACATATTTTAACTAGTAATACGACAAGAGATTAATTTGTTTCAAAAATTTTTTTTTAAATAATTATGGGAGAGAAAAAATTTCCGGATTTATTTGATCTCGTTGTCTTCGGTAAGAAAATTTTACACCAAATTGTGTTTAAAACAATTTTAACATTGATTTCTACTTATTGTAGTAACATGTAAATATCATTTAATACTTAATTTTATTTTTTTATAGATATTATCTACACTTCATATGGTGCTGCGTGCATAATCAACGCTAGCAAATATTTGCAAGTCAATTTTTTTATTATTGCTTTTAGTGGCGCAAAAATACCCTTTAAAGTAATAATAAATACATGCGTTGCCATGGTGACTTGTAAAAGTCACCATGGTTAGTTTCAGTAAAATAAACTTATGCAAACCGTTTTTTGACAAGGATAGTCTTAATCCTGAACAATTTGTAGAGTCCCTTGAAACTAAAAATAAGACTATGGTGTTGTATAATGTTCCTCTCTTAAAGGGAAACTAAATGAAATGTTTAAAAAACAGGAAGCCCCACACTGAAAAAAAAGGCATGACCATCATCTTCTGTTATTTCCAGGAAATAGTAATTGATTTTAAAAGAAAAAACCCCACTGTAAACGCATTGTCCTACATAGCTTTGAACTATCTGCAATATGTCATTAAAAAAAAGTCGGTAAAAACTGCCTAGCATATACAGGGTGTTCCGAAATTAGTGGGCAACATTTCTAGGACTTATTTATTTCTCAAAATATAAAAAAGTTCATATAAACATGCCTCGAAAAATGCCTAGTAAGAAAGCTAGAGACCTCTGAAGGATGATCCACAAAATTACGTTTTAAGTAACATTTTTAGAAGTGTTTCAGATAGGCTAGCTAAATTTAAATTCCGATTTTTCAAATTGAATATTTTTTTCAGGGGTGCAACATACAGGGTGTGTGCCTGGAATATTATGCCCGTGCATGCTTTTAGTATCGAATAATAAACCTTTCATTATTACTACACAAAAAGGTATTCTTAGTCGATATTTATATTTTGGCCCATTTTTTAGTAAAATCATTTTAAAAATTACACAGAGCAACAAAAATAAAAAAATGGTGTGTGTGGATGTCGAACTATTATTTTCTAGAGAATATTTTTCTGCTGAACACAAGCCTGAAGTCAAAATTGGTGGTCAAAAAGCAAATAATCGAGAAAAGGCGTAATTTTAAATATTAAAGTTTTTTTTTAATTTCAAAACGTCAATATCTTAAAAACTATAAAAGATACACAAAACTTTATAGAACATAAACTATGTATTTTTACAAGACCTTTAATTTAAGTTTTATAAGCTTTTTGTCTAAATGCAATATTTTTTGAGTAATAATTAAAAAAACGAAATTTTAGAACACCCAAAAAAATTTGAAAATTATAATTTTTTTATTTTTGAATTTTTTTTGCAAATTTTGAGTTAATTGGAATTCAAATAAATAAAATAAGGACTTACGTTTGTATTCTTTTTAAGGGAAAAGATGTTTGATATGTGGAAGAATTAGAACTTTTTTAAGTAATTAGAAGTACACATTACCTATTTTTCAGGTTAAGTGAAAAAAAGCAAATACATATTACGATGGCTATGTTATTAAAAAAACCCATAAATAAAGTTAATTAAAAAATATATTATTTTCTATTTTGGACTAAAATTTTTTGTCAAAATTACATTTTCGTTCATATCTCCTTTATTATTTATCTAATCAAAAATGTTTTTATAGACAATTTAAAAAGCTTTCTTTTTTGTTTAATGAATTTTTTTGTATCGCTTATACTTTATATAGTCGTAGTCCAATCATTTCGTGGTAGCAGAAAATCTTAGTTCAAAACAAATTAACGAAAATTTCTTTTTCCTAATTAATTAGTCCTACAAATTCTGCCCACCCATCTCGGGACACCATGTACATTGGACTAAAAATATTAGATGAATTTGTCGGCGTAACCTGCAAACCACGAACCGTCACTGGCACTTAGTATTTTATAATTGTGCAATAATAATTTAAACTTTCTATAGACCATTAAATCGCTCCATTGCATCGCATCAGAACAATGAACCACGGGAAAAATTTTAACCCCTTTTAGTCAGACATCATTGCTGGAGTAATTTTCTTCGTCGTGAAAACCATCATTATCTTAAATGGCTTTAATTAAAAATAAAAACGTGCGAAGGCGAAAATGAGGCAAGATTGATGCGTTTGTCAAGTTCGAATCAAGTATAAATCTAAGGCAATTGACGTCCATTAGCAGTTTTTTTTTTAAATGGTAATTTTATTCGTGATATACGGCACTGAGATAAAATAACATTATTTAAAAAATAAGCACTAATCTAGTTAAAGAGGCATATTAAATAAGCGCTACTTTAAAGTGACACGTAACTTTTGTAGCAAAACAGTGCTTAAATAGAAAAATAACTGGGACAAAACATTATTTACAAAAAAATAGGTCTATTTGATTTAAAGTAGTTTACTCGTAAAACGGCTTTTCTTAAGAATTAAATAAAATTGAAATATAGGGTAAATAAAACTGTCTTTTATCTAATTGAAAAAAAAAACATTTTTTTTTATCGTCTGTCAAACGAGATATTACTAATCGGATTGTGCATAATTAAAATTGTCGATATCTGTCATGTATGAAAGCCGTGCATTCATTTTAAAATATCTCGAAAACGGTTCTCACGATATTTTTTAAAAACTAATGCAAAATAAATCCGAGTATTAGGAAATTTAAAAAAACCCTAAATTTTTTTATCGTTTTGTTAAAAGGATATTGATTTTTGAAAGTTTACATTTTTTGTGTACAGTCTCCTACAAAAATAATATTTTCAAGCAATAAGAAACTTTAACTTTTGGTAAAGCGTATTCGATCTTATCTGGAACAGCTCTAAATTTGTGGTCCATTCAAAATACTGCAACACGAATTCAACTAAAATAGAAAACAATATAATGCTCCGTACTGGTACTAGTTAAGGAAATCCCGGCACGTTCAACAATCAATTTTTGTTAGAGAGAGATGGGCGAGTTCGGCGTGGATGGCATGAAAGAGATAAAAATAAAAGATGTTCATCCCAATCTCGGTTTAATTTGTGGACGGGCCGGGCTTTACTTACCACAGGGTGTCTCAAAAGGTCCGAAATATTTAAAAATGTAATAACATCCAATCCACTTTACTCACAACTTACTTATTCATATCAAATAAAGGGAGACATTCGGGAATATTTTTTTTTTAAATGACATTTATCAGATGTCGTCCGTTGAGTCGCTGGCACCATTTAAAAACTGTGTGCACATGGGTGAATACTCGACGGAGAAGATCTGGGGCTATAGGGCAACTGCTTTCTCGATATTTCTCTTCAAATGCTCGATATTTGCTGGGGCATTCTGGTATACCTTTTCCTTGAGATAGCCCATAAGAAAAAGTCTGAAAGAGATAAATCTTGGCTCCGTGGGGGCCAATTGATATCACCCCGTCTCAACGAATTATTGGATAGAAATAAAGTAAACAAACCTTGTTTGGCATAAACATAATCAGGGGGGCAAGGCGGGATAGTTCTTGTAAACACACTGAATAGCAACCTTGATTAAACACACTAAATAACATCACTCCGGAAATAACCACTTTTTCAATGTTTATGGCATTGCACCATAAATTACATATTTATAAATCGATGATTCTTTATTTTTAAAAAATATTTTTAAAGCCACAAACCCATTTTTGTTTATTATCTGTTTATCATTCACTTTAGATGGTCAATTCGATTTCTGTTGATCAAGTCAGTTTACAAAACGTGTTATTAAATAATGCAACCCACTAGAAAGAGATAAAATGACATCGAAGTGCCCAGCTGACCAAATAAACCATGTGGCCGGTGCAATCGAATCTTGGAATGACAGTTCCAATAAATGTTTATATTTAAATCGATGTTGCCTATATTAACACAAAAACCAATATAAGTTTATTACATTATCAAGATAATTTCCCGATTTTGATTTTTGAGATCTGGCAATTTGTTTACGTTTTTCCAAAACAAAAACAAACACCCTGTCTACAAACTGGCGTTGCGTTAATTCTAGTCCTTGAGTTCGTTGCCCCGTCTAGACATTACACGTCCGGGAAAGAGCTCGCGAACCGCGGCAATTGAAGCATTCGTTGTATGGTAAGTTGCTCCATCTTGTTGAAACCAACTGTCATCGTTGTAATCTGGTCGTTGACGAAGTTCTGGCCCTAAAAACTGCTGTACCATAGCAATATAGCGGTCTGAATCTATAGTTACTAGTCTGCCTCTCGCATCCTCAAAGAAGTATGGTCCGGTGATGGTTTCACTTGACAGTGCAACCCAAACCGTGACTTGGGCAATGTAACAGGCGTTCGTGAATAATATGCGGATTTTGTTCACCCCAAATTCGACAGTTGTGTTTATTGACATGCCCATTTAAATAAATATGGGCTTCGTCGCTAAAGAAACTGTGGTCGAAATTTTTAAACCTCTGCATCTCGTTAACGAAGTTTAACCGCGAGACAAAATCAAGGCTTTCAATTCTTGGACTAATTGAATCTTATAGGCATTTAGATTTAAAGCCTTCCTAAGAATCTGCATCGTTGATCGATAAAGTCGTAATGGTGCAGCTCGTTTGCGCACACTGATTTTCGCATTTTGTCGTACAGATTGACGGACACCCTCGATGTTTTCTGGGGTCCTAGCCCTAGCAGTTCTCGGACGACCCGTGTGTGAAACTATTGTGGTGGCACCAGTAGTCTTCAGCGTCCTTAACCACCGCAAAATGGTACCCGCACCCGGCGCTTGGTTGATGCGACGGCGCGCAGCTATCAACGAATTACCGGTTTGATAATACGCTCGCACACAAAACGCACGTTGCTTTCCCGTAAAATTCGGCATGGCTACTAAATTTCCCAACACTTAACTCTCCAGCGCAATGTTCCCCCACCAATTAAATCTACTTAGTGGCGTGCGGCTTATTTACAAAATATTTCTAACCTTTTGAGACAACCTGTATAAGGCGATTATTTTGTCTACGAGTGTCGCGAGTGAACTACCTTAAGTTAGCCCTGGCTGGTTAAACTTACGACACGCCAGAAGTGTCCATAGGTAACCAATACCAAAGTGAGTATTTAATTTTTATTATAAGCTATTTTTTTTATTGTTAGGTGCTATTTTAACACCATTGCCTTTTTCTTACACACTTTTTTCGTACTGTGGGTATTTACGTACAAAAGCTCATTTTCTATAGCATGATTTTGTGATACACTACTATTTTGTAAAGCATATTTGTACCGCGTTTTTTTAATTTTGAACCAAAATATACACTGTGTTTTAATTACCAAAAAGTTAAAGCTTTGTCATCGCATGACTATCCAGATTTTTTCACGTTTCTATCACTGTCATAAGAAAAATGTATCCAATATTTTCTTTTTCTAACATCAAAAGCAGAAATATTTTAATACAGATTATAGGCGTAACTTAAAGTTATTTTGGTTGAGATCCCAAGGGATATATTCAAGCGTACAGAGAATCGATAGACCATAATAAACCTATAGATTTCCTGAGAAAAAACAACCGTTAAAGGATTAGGATTTTTGTTGTAAAGAAAATGGGTTTCGGCCAATTGTTTTCAAACTTTGCATAGTGATAGTTCAACACGATGATTAAAAGTCTCCATGGGCACAAAACCCGAAAACCCTTCCAACCCTTTAAAAACCACCCTTAAAGGTCACTGGGGATTTTTCTTATGAAAAATGGATTTCGGCCAATTGTCTTTCAAACTTTGCATAGTGATACTTCTCAACACGCTGATCAAAAGTCTGCACGGGCACAATACCCGAAAACTTGCCCAAAATCGCTCTCAGAGGTCACTAGGGATGATTTTGACTGATAGTTTGGTCAATTGCTCTGCGGAATTTATCCCCAATGACCTTTGAGGTTGATTTTGGGGAGATGGGGAGTTTTCGGGTTTTGTGCCCGTGGAGACTTTTGATCAACGTTTTAAAAACCATCACAATCCAAACTTTGAAAACAATTGGTCGAAACCCATTTTCCATAAGAAAAATTTCCAAGGACCTTTGTGGGTGACTTTGAAGGGATTGCGGGGGGGGATGGTTTTCCGCTAAAACTTATAATCACCGTGTTAAAAACTATAACTCTGCAAATTGGCCAAAACTCATTTTCGATAAGAAAATTGCGGGGTCCTACTTTTTAGTAATATTTATATATTTTTTAAATTATTTTTTTTCTTTACTTTTCAACTCAAAAGTTATTTAAAATTTAAAAAAATAATAATAATAATATAATTAAAAGTTTTTCTAAAAAATATCGAAAAATAGCAAAAAAAATAGATTTTGAATTTTATAACCCTTTCAAAAATTATGAAAAAATTCATAAAGCTAGATCTACTTATGAGACATTACATATACTTTTTTCATTGTGACGTGGATCAATAAGTTTTGTTAAAAAAAAAATTAAACATTTTTAAAACCTAAAAAAATTGAACTTCCGCCAAAAAATTTTGGAAAAATTTATTCTTAACTAGCCTATCTGGGTGGGATTTCAAAAAGTGAAAAGGCCGATTACCCCTCCCTTATGCGCCAAGACCCTTAAAAATTAAAACAAAAAATAATAAATTAGATATTTTTATTTTTCTTACTTACTTCCTAAGCGATTGATTCTTGTTGCGTAAAGCTTGTGTCCTTGTCTATATGTCCTTAATGGCCCAGATCCAATGAAAATTTAATGATTTTTGTTTAAAAATAAAGGGAAATACTTTTTACAAATAAGGTTGGCTATATAAACAAACCCAAAAACAAATAAGTGGTTCGAACGCATGCAAAACTGTATGTACCATAAGGGAGAATATTAAAAAAAATCATTTTCAGTAAGAAGAAATTCCTGTTTTTATTATTACGCTATAAATAGTATTCTTTGTACCTTTTTGTATAAACGGGTACATGATTTGGATAACTAGAAAAATATTTTTTATTATTAATCTAAAATTTATCTTGACTAAATAAAAGACAACATGAATATTTAAATGCTGCGTGTAAAACTTCGGATAAATGACTTCTAAGGTGTACATTAACTTGTGAAAATCGATAAGTTTATACTTGGTTAATGTATAAATAAACAGGAACCAAAATTGCTTTAAAATCTTTTATGATCTTTAATTATACTTACGAGCCATTAACACCAAACACTGGATTTGGATTTGATTATTTTTTTGTCAATAAACATATATGCATATAAATTTAAACGGTTTATTTAAATACTAAATCCGAATTTATATAAATATTTGAAAATTTATGTTGTTGTTAAAAGCATCTGGATATTGAAAATTTTTATTTTTGTTTGTTTGTTTGTATTAAAAATAAATATTAAAAAATATTCTATTTCAAAGGAAAACTAAATGTTATAAAATTCTGGCGCATCAAATATGCCAAAAACAAACTCGACAGGCGCACATGAAAAAAAGTAAAAATATAAATTTTAATGTTTAAAAATGGATTTTAGTTTAATTTTCGAATATACCAAATACTAGGCCTACTTGTAAAATTTGTAGATCTTGGGGTAAGTTAAAAAGAGGCAACAAAAAACACACTTTTAAATTAACAGATAAACGTTTTTATAAATTCCATGCTAACCTGATATTATATGTCATATGTAGACAAAACCTAGTTTTGAGTTTTTTTTAGTTATTTATGATATAAGTGTTAAAAGTACAATTTTAAGGCACGAATATGAGTGAAAATGGGCGAAGCGAGTTTTGCAACTCACATGAGTCCCTTAAAACGTACTTTTAACACAAATATCATACAAGACTTTTTCTACAAACGCAATAATGCAGTTAATTTTTTTTTTAATTGGAAGATATAGTTTTACATAGCATCGCATATAAAAATTATTGAAGTTGGCATTTATTAATGAATATTAACAACCGTTGTTGATGCTGGTTGGTTACGGCAATTTTACTTCAAATTTGATAGATACATCGTGTCAGTTTAAGCTCGTTTTAGTTTTTACTTAAAATCAACTTGAAATGGAAGCAAATGTAGGAGAAAGTATTGGTTGCATCGATCCATTTAAAGAGACAGATGAAGCGGCCAGTAGAGCATCGCTGAATTTACTGCCAAGCAATCTAATTGTACAATTAATATAATTGTTAGTAAATAAATAAACGTTGACGTTACCTTTCAAAATTTGACATTTCACATTTAACATTAGTGCTTTAAATTGTTACTTTAAGGCGGTAGTGCTTTAAAGTTACATTTTTTAAGCATCTAGATAGTGTTAAAAATTGAATTTTTAACACGTTTGTGGAAAAATAATATTAGCAGTTCTTTACAAGTCCAGGGCCGCCGCCAGAAAAAAATGTAGAGGGGGTCAAAAAGTTTAAGTCCAGTTACTTTAGAATAAATTGAATTAAATAATAATTATCCTCACTAAAATTTCCAGGCAATATTGTAAAATTTAAAGATTTAGACGAAAAATGTTTTATTTCAGGTAATTTTTGAGAACCCAGAGAGGATCGACAGACACCCCCTGATCCCCCCTGTCGGCGGCCCTGTACAAGTCATAATCGCAATGAAAAATATGTTAGTAATAGGGTTAAAAAAAGAATAAAGAAAACAACGTTTATCTTTTTCAGAGAGTTAAAATTTCCTCGCTAAGTTGAAAATGTTTTATGACAAAAAGGATAAGATCAATGGCGTTTAATCAATTAACAGGTTCGAATTTAGTGTATAATTTGAAGCAATCGAAAACCAGTGGAGTAAAATATATTTTATTCAGAATTGTTAATGTAGTCACAATATTTATGACATTACTATGTTACATAAAGGTAAAACGTGCCATTTTTCAACTGGATTAAAACGAATTACTTTTAAACAGGATGAAAAGTGGAAAAGTCTTAACTAATTTTAAATTTTGACATTTTGTTTTACTCTAAAGAAGGAGAGCTCTAAATATGTTTTTTACTGGAAAACTAAAAAAAACCTTTTGATTTTTTTGAAGTTTTAAATTTAATAAATTAGTTAAAAGCCCATAAGTTGTAATATTAAGATTTATCGTTTGTACACCGAGAAAAGTAAAATCGTTAACTTCAATTACGATATAAATTTGGAAGTGACCAGTTGTGTTTTATATTTATAAGACGAATATATATCAAAAATAATTAAAGCAATTAATTCATTATTGCAATTAATTGCAAACAGCAATTTAAAAATACTGTAACAAACTTTTTCAGTTTGTTACAAGGATTTATAAATTTTCACTTAAAATAACTTTACCACAACTTAATTGTCCTTTATTTTAATTATTCACTGTAATTTATATTATTAGCTTACTTATTTCAAATTTTAAGTCATCAATACTTAAATATTCTTTTAAATACAACCCGGTAAAAGCGTTTATGATGCTGCATACATTCCAGGAGCATCCAAGTATTGATTTTTCTAATTGGAATAGGGTAAGCGATTTTCGACTCTATATCTATTTTAAGTGAGTTAAGTAATAAAATCCTTTGTTTTGTGATAGGTTATGTTTTAAAAAACTGTGACACTTGGGTTTTTGTTTTTGAAATTTCATTAAATAACCAAAAATGCTGAATAGTTATCTCCGTTTTGTAATTTGAATTTTCCGCCAAAAGGACAGTAAGCAACAGTTTCATACCACCTAAGACCTTCAAACCTGCCATTTTTTTATGGAATGCGAGGTGATAAATACCTGTGATTGATTTGAAAAAGGCCTCTTTTGCATATTTTCCAAATAAACAGGATGGCTGCTGGTGCATAGTTTATTATTTTTCTTAGCCTGTGGCTTTTGCAGTTTTAAACTGGATTTTTAAATTTTATAACCTATGTAACATCCTCTATGAGATTTTAAAGTCATTCTGTGGCCATAACATCTGGTAAGTCGGCATTTTCGTCAATTTTAATAGTTTTCCTTATCTCATATCTACCATTTTGTTTCAGGCTTTCATCGTATATTTTACGTTCGAGTTTTTTTTCATTCTTCAATATTATCTTTATGGGCTTTCCTTAACTGGAGTTTTAAGGAATTTTCCAAGTTTTTATGGATTTCTGGAGTTGTACGTAACCACGTGGTCGTGTTGGCAAGTTTATGGTTTATGTATTTCTGGCGAATGCAGTGTTGCTGGTCCAGCGAAGGAATCCTCAGCTTCCGTATAGTACCGTGTGGTCATTTCTGGCAGTGCAGTGTTGTCCAGTCCAGAAGGGAGTTTAGGTTGGTTCCATTAGGAGTTCCAGAAATCAAAAGATAAGTCCATTTATAAATTAACCTTTTTCTTATATTTTTGCCTGGCTCAGTGCAATGGCCATGTACTGGTGCTCAGTTATATAACTTTTTTAATTAAATTATCATGTTATCAAATTTTCTTATGCTTTAATCATTACTGTCTTATCAATTTAAATAAATCTCTGTAATTAATATTTAATTTTTATTAATTATATTATAATTTTCTTGTTATATGTTAAATATGCAAAGAGCAAAGTAACAACCGATCATTTTATTGGGTTCCATTGTTTGTTTGTCCAAATATTTTGGATTGCAAATTAAATTTATTATTTTTTCTTTCTCAAACTGATAATTAGTTCAGCTGCTTAATTATAACTAACCACCAATCATTAAACTTGAGTTGCATTGTTTGTTTGTGCCTGTAAAGGACTGCACATATCAATTTAACTTACATCATACTGAATTAGCTCAGCTGCTTAAATTACTTAACCACCGATCATTTATTGAGTTACATTTTTTGTTTGTGCCTGAAAGGGACTTCACTTATCCATTTAAGTAACATCACACTGAGATAGTTCAGCTGCTTTAACTTATCTTAACTTATCTAAATTTTCATTACTATTTCTTATTAAATTTAAAACTTTCTTCATAAAATCATTTTTGTAACTTAAATTTAATAAATTTCAATTTAATAACTCTTTTCTAAATTCAGTATACCTCGATTCATAAATTTAATGATAAATAGATTTCTTTTGTTCTCTCACAATATAAAGTATCTCCACTGGTTATCAGTTTATTAATCAATACTTATTTTTTTGGGTTATTATTTTATGTAAATTGCCTTATTTCTTTAATACTGGTATGTATTTATTTTTGTATATGATAAAAACATTTTTCTAAATTGCTTGCACTTACCTATCAGATTACATTTCATTATCTCACAACCTTTTAATTCATATAAGCTTTTCAAAATTAGAAATTTATTTTTGTTTAATTTAAGTAAGGATACAGAACTTCACATGTCCAATGGTTAAATTCTTTATTATGTTAAATTAATAATAAGATACCTTTTAAATAAACCTGTTGAGTTTATTTTTGACTTTTATTACTTTTGTCTTTGTTTTGTGTATTTCCTTTGAACTCCTATAGTTCTGGCGCCCATTGTACTTGCATAAATAGTCTGATTAATCAAAATATCTTTTTTAACAACAGCTAGCCGAGTGAACTCATCCCAAATAAAAATAATAAAAACTATTTTGCAACAATATACATTAAAATAAAAACACACATTTAAAACAAACTAAGAACAATTAACAATAATTATTTTTTATTTTTTTTATTATAGGATTAAAAAAAATACCAATATTCAACCGGATGTTTAAAATGTATACTTTAATATATTCTGATTTTGGGAAATTTTAACATAATAGCTTTAATTTTATTTTCTATTTGTTATGTAATCATATTTATTAATAAAATGGCCCCTTTCCAACTAGAATTTAAATCACAACGCTAGCCAATCAAAGGTACATATTTAATCAAGCTGACGAACCACCTCTTGGTCCCGTGTGACCAGTTGGCAAGCATATTCGGAAATGGCGTTACAAGGACTAGCACTAATCCGGTTTTTAATTATTACATACATTAAAACATTTCGAAATACCAGAAATATGTTTTACTTGTTTAAAAAAATAAAGGTGAATAACTTTGCGTTATATGTATATTATGTGCAAATGAAGCTGCTTTAACACACAGCGGTGCAAAAAAATCCGGCCATCATTTTAAAACATAAATACTCCTTATTTTTTTAAAATTCAGATTTTTTAAATCTGCTATAAAGTCCTTAAATATTAACACCCTACAGATCTAGATAAAAAACAATTGAAACCTAACGAGTCCACACACGATGGAATCTGTTAAGTGACATGAACGCGATAAAAGATTGCATTCCAGATCTCATGGAATAGACTAGTGCATTGTTTAATGGTTATATGGTTTTTAATTCTAACTCTTTTTTTTTTGTATTTTTAAAATGGTCGAAACGTTGACTATTTTTTTTATTTTAAGAGTTTTTGAACGTATTTTCAGGGATATCTGCCTGTCTCTAAGAGTCAATTAACTATATCCTTACAGACAAGCAGATCTACTCGAAAAAATACTTTTAAAAACCTAAAAGTAAAAAGGTACCAAAGTTTTAAAAATAAAATTTATTACCATTTTTAAGATATTAAAAATGGATAAAGCTTAAAATTTAATTATACTTTGCTTTTGCCGGAACAAGCAACAACAAAATATTTTTTAAATAAAATAATATTTACTGGGTGTTCGGATTTCTCTATCAGTATAATTTTATATTTGGTCGTTTAATTTTTATACAAATTTGTTACTAAATTGTTGGTGAGATTTTTATTTTTAGGGATATTTAATAAAAAAAGGTGGACACGCTTGGAACATACAAGGTATAGGGTGATACAAAACTTAAACCAAAAAACTAAAAGGGATATTCAATAGACTACTTGAAGCACGATCTTACTTTAAAAAGAAACAGAAAGTGGATCAAATCGTAATACAAAAAATACTGTTTGCGTTTCTCTGAATATTGGAAAACTAAATTTAACGAATGGTGAGACGCAAGAAAAGCATTTAACTGTACAGGGAAGATAGAGCAAATCTGATGGCACATTATTAGTTTATTTTCAATACACTTACATGAAACAGATCTTAATTTCAGGAAACAGAAAGTTTGTTAAATGCGTTTACAAAATATATGTTTTTGGTTATTGAGTAAGGAAAAAAAGGAAAACAAATTTGTGTAGAATTTTGTAAATTCAGGGGATGGCAATCTTCTTTTAATGGTTTGTTTAAAAATATAATGACAAAATTATTCTTTTTTTAATGGGACATCCTGTATCTTTTTAATTACGTTTAATAAATCTTACTTTTATTCTTTCTATTGAAAATTTAATTACCTTTTTATTGATACTGCACACTTTATTATTACTTTTAAAAACATTACTTATTTTTGTAAAAAAAAGATATCTATATAAAAAGATATCAAGAACCTAAACATAGTATTTAAAGTTTACATTCCTTGTATACAATTTTATTATACACATATATATGTATATATATATATATATATATATATATATATATATATATATATATATATATATATATATATATATATCGTGTTCAAAATTAAGTCGGCACTATTGCTAACTTTTTTATTATAAGAGATACAAGTTAGGTTAAATTAGCAGAGTTGTGTACATTTTTACGCTGATTACAATGACGATAATAGAAAAACAAATGAACATCAGATTTACGAGTTATTCTAAAAAATATACTTTTTTTAATTGCGGCACCCTGTATTTGTAACGTTAATTCGATAGAGAATGTAATTTTCTATACAATTAGTTAATAACATTTTTTTCTAAGATAATAAATAGCAGAGTTATTTCAATTTAAATGCATTTTCCGTAACTGGACGCAGGCAGCCATGGAATTCTTAAAATCGCATTCTTTGTACAAATTATATCATAGTACACTATGACAGAAACCAAATTTAAATAAAGTCCGCCATAATGGATATAATTTGTCAAACCTTCTAATTACTTGGGTAAATAATAAACATCGTAGTTTCAGTTTTTTTTAATAATAACAAATAACTAAGTAACATTAATAAAATAAATTATGCTAATTATAGCTTAATTGGCATTATCCAAAAATCCTCTAACATATTTCTTAGTAAATTCAGATATTGTTTGCCTATAAAAGATCCTTTATAAAACACAGGTCCAACAGATTTTGATCCAATGAGGCAGCACCATACGTTTAAGCAAAAACATATTTGTGGATTGAAAGGCTGATGGCGCAGGAAATTGCAATGCTCTAATAATGTTGGTTCTTTCGGTTAAACATGCCTCTATTACTAAAATTAATATCATTGCTTTAAATAAATAATTGTAAAAAGTTTGGATTTTTTATAGCAGCATTAACAAACCATTGGCAAAAGTTTATACGCCTTTTGCAATTAGCTGGCAACAAAGTTTGTGTGGGTCTGTATTTATGGGGCACATAATTATGTTTTTTTTTAATTTTATTAATGGTTCCTTAGCATAGATCAAGATCTGATCTACAGTCTCTTGTGGAATATTTACGATAAACTTTAAAATATGCCAAAACATAAATTTCTGTTTGTTGGTTAATTATAAAGGTTTTCTAATTTCTACGCTAAAGAAACACTTTTGTTTGATTGAAACTTTCGATAAAGGAGTAAAAAATATCTTCTGTTTGGCATATTTCTTTCTGGAAATAGTTTCACTCTAAAGCCTGATGCCATTTTTTTTTGGCAGATTAAGTAGCATTCATATCAAACTTCTCCAAATGACAAAATTTTAAACAACGGTAGCATAAATAAACTGTTGCCTTATGATTTACTAGTTGTCACTAAAACATCATGGCAGATACACATGTTATCTTTGGTTTTTTTTTATTTTTGTTATAGCATACTACGATAATTTGTACAAAAAAAGCGATTTTAAGAATTCCATGGCTGCCTGCGTCCAGTTATTGAAAAATACATTTAAATTGAAATAACTCCGCTATTTCTTATTTTAGGAAAAAAATGTAAATAACTAATTATATAGAAAATTGCATTCTCTTTCGAATTAACGTAACAAATACAGGGTGTTGCATTTAAAAAAAAAGTATATTTCTGTGAATAACTAGTAAATTCGATGTTCATTTGTTTTTTTATTATCGTTATTTAATCAGGTAAAAATGCACCACTTTCTAATTTACTACTTGTATCTTATAATAAAAAAAAATTAGAATAGTGCGACTTAATTTTAAACACGGTGTATATATATATATATATATATATATATATATATATATATATATATATATATATATATATATATATATATATATATATAATTTTTTCTTATTTTTTAACGATTCATCGGCAACTAGATCTTCATCTAGTCTTGTAAAAGTATTAATGCTTAATTATGTTAGGTGTCCATTTAAAAAAAAATATATTAATTTTTTGTCGTATGTTTTTTGTTTTAACTTAAAATAATTTCTTAATAATTATTTTCAATACTACAGTAAAACATACACCGAGTGGCTATTTCACATTTTTTTAATACGAGAAAAGCCACCATTCTGTACATAACCGTAGAAACAGTTTTGGTACAGAAAGTACCAGAAAACTTTTTTATGTATAATAAAATATTAGTAAATGATCTTGTCGCGTTCAAATATTGATGCCCGTAAAATTACCAAAGTTAGCGAACGCGGGCACGGTTAGTGTTTGGATGGGGAACCGTCACTGAACAGCGTTTACCGTTGGGTGTGGTTCGGAATCCACGTTAAAATGTGTGTCCCGTCTGGATGACATCACTCAGACGTTAATGGAGTGTGGTTCAAAGGTAGTAGCCTGTAGCAGTACTAGCGCGTTCTCTAAAAGGTAATAAAATACCTGCCTACTTCGATGCTTGGACAATGTTAACGGAACCAGGAAAAAATTGGTTTAACATCCAACTACCGGACAAACCTTCGTGGGTTATCATAAAAATTAAAAGAAAAAACTAAAATCTAAATATTACATAACATAAAATGTAGTATACATAAGTACTATAATCATGCTTACACTTAGTCTTTATTTGCACGAAAAGCAAAAATAAATTTTATTTATTTTCACATGAGCTGATTAAAGGAAAAGAAAGACGTATATAACGTTTCCTATCAAAAGGATCGCATTATAAATCCCGGGGTCAATTTGCTGACCATTTGGGGATCTGGATATCAGTGGCGTATAATAACAAAATTTTAACACCTTAAAACAAGACTAGAAAACCAATTTAAAAAATATTGTTTTTAATAATATACTAACGGCCGAGTGATGATCGCGTTGTTAAATTTAGCAATGGACTTAGCAATTGTTAAAAGTTAACAACGGTTTAGAATGTTTAACAAAACGTCATTATCAGTGTTATTCAATGATTTTAATAGGCAACCTGTCAAAATCGGTTTAGAATGTTTAACAAACATTTTGTTAAACATTCTAAACCGTTGTTAACTTTTAACAATTGCTAAGTCCGTTGCTAAATTTAACAACGCGATCATCACTCAGCCGTAAGTGACATAAAAAATGCAACATCCAGAATTATTTATTGAATTTTGATAAAAAAATAAATTTGCTAAGATGAAAGTATACGCTGAAAAAATATAGAGAAATCGCTAATCGGGTAAATCAAAACGAAGCTACTGTAATGAAATGTTGTCGAGCCTGGTTCCAAGAAGGCCAATAATAAAGAGCAACAGGATCGTTATTTAGGCAACTAGCACTTAGAGATCGATTTTTCACAACAAAGGCAGTTGCGAACAGGTGGTTTGATGCTCTCAAAAAGACAGTGACAATGAGAACAGTTTATCGCCAAATTATGTCATTTGGACTGGAGATAATTCAATGGAATATGGGGGTTCAGCGATGAGTCCAGATTCTGTTTAGGCACATAATGGCCGTGCAAGAGTAGATGAGGTGTGGTGAAAAACGGAAAGTCCAATTTTCCATTGAATAGCATATTTATCACACTGTGGGTGTTATGGTATGGGGTGCCATTGCTTACGGCAGTAGGTCTAGATTAATGTTCATTCGAAGTAGCATGACTGCTCAGCGCTATATCCACGAAGTTTTACAACCACATCTGCTTTTCTTTTTGGAAACATTGCAAAATTTACGTTTTCAGCAGACAACGCACGAACTCATGTCGCACGTGTTAGTTTAGACTTTTTAAAAGCGTCCGGTGTAAATCTGCTTTAGTGGCCTCCCCGATCTCCAGACCTTTCTCCCATCGAACATGTATGGAATATGATGGGAAGAAGGTTACAAAATTCACCGCATCCCCACAAACATTGGAGGCTCTACGAAACCAAATTTAGATGGCTTGGGATATAACAAATCAAGAATACATTAATTACGTAATCCAATCAATGCCGCGACGACTTACCGAATATGTAGCGAACAGAGGAGCTTGCTTACTGCTGATAAAATAAAAAGAACATTTTTTGCAAACTTGGCTCAAACTGTAATTCACAAAATTAGACATTTTAAACCAACAGGTAAAACTTTAATTTTGGATCGCATTTTTTTATCATAAGGTTGGTTAAGGGTTGAACGTTTAATAGGAACAAAGATCTTTTCTCGAAATATTCCAAATACATGATATAATAAAGTTTCGTTTTTTCGAAAATGGTTAGAACTGGGGATATGAATAAAGAGGACTTAATATTAAGTTAAACGTTGGCAAAAACAATTGTAGTTTCACTATAGACACACAAATCAATGCTAAATGTTTGGTAATAACTTTGGACGCTCGCTTATTGGAGCGAGCGTCCATCGGGAGAAAATACATTCATACACTGCTATTAAAACGAACACTGTTGCCAAAGCTCTAACAATGAAAACAGTGATTAGGAATTATTTCTGTAGGAAATAGGCCAAATTCGTTGTAATAAAGATAATTTTTTTTGCTGTATAATACTTAAATTTTAATTATGTAAATTTTTACTTTGGAAAATTTAAATTTTATTAAAAAATATATTTGTAGTTGATAGGATACATGATGTTTAATATGATTTTTTTTTTATTATATTTTTTATCATAAAGAACACAGTTTTACTTTGTTTACTATCACTATATTATATATTTTTATTTTATGACATTCACACTTAACAAGAAATACTGGAACTATACAATAAAAATTAATATTCATTTATAATTGCGAAATCGAACGATTCGATCGATTCTTTTCCACATTTTAACAATATATTAATGACTAATTTTCTAAAAATACTTTTAATTTTTATTGGATGTCTTGCATTTCGTGTTGCTATTTCAGCGCTGTGTTTTTTCTGTAGTGGTAATAATAAGACGTAAAATATGTATTCTTACTGACGTTTTTAAGGTGCGTTTATGAAAATGTCTAAAAATATTTGTCAATAGTATAGTTTTTTTTTACTTCCATCCACTGAACTGACCTTTAACAAAGTGTTTATTCTTTTTATAACATTTTTTTGTCCATTTCGGGGGCCTTATGTTTTATTTTAAACAGACAGGTATATAAATACATATATACATCCAATGTAAAAATTTACAAAAATTAAAATTGTATTATTAAACAGCAAGAAAATATTTTAATTATTATTATTATAAGTTTGGCATATTTCTCGTTAAAATAATTACTTACTGTTACCATTATTATAGCTTTGGCAACAGTGTTCGGTTATATAGAAGCAAGTGAACGTATTTTCTCCTGATAGAAGCTCGCTCCAGCAAGCGAGCGTCCAAACAGAGTACCAAAAACTTAGCATTGCTTTGTGGGTCTATAGTGAAACTACAATTGTCTTTGACGTTGGGCAATGCTCTTATCAACACAGCGCGTAAAAAAGAGGTTGTCGCAGCTAGTCTGTTCCTTCAGCTATGAGTAACTCACATCACTTTCTTTGATGGAAATTTAAAAAGTCTTACTTCTTGTTAAAATAAAATTGGATTAAACATGCTGGTTCAATAATTTAGTATAAAAACATGACTCATTGAAACTCTTTGGGAGTCAATATCACCAAAGAGGAGGGAGGGCTATACGAAAAAAGTTTATATGAACTTGTAGTAATCTTTTCAGGTGTTTTTTTTTCATCTCCGGGAGATTTTCTATATTCTTTCGGACACACTGTCTACCAGATACTATTGGCCTCAAGGGGAACACTTTGCTAAAGAAAATTTTAATTTTGGAATTTGCGAAAAAAGTTAATTATGTTAAGTGCTCCCATGGAAAAAGCGGACTTTTAAATGCAAATCCTCTATTTGTATTTTTTTCGCGAATTTAATCAAATGTTATCGTCAAATCCCAAATTTCGCAAAAATATAAGTTTCTTAAAATTAAAGGCACCTTAAATAATGGCATAAGAAAATTGTTAAGTGAAAAAAATTTAAACTAAAGTTAAAACAAAAACATAGAAAATTATAATTTTGAAAGATTTAGAATTTTACGATAAAATTTAATTAAATTCACAAAAAAATTTAAACAAAGGATTCACTTATAAAACTTTTTCTCTAAGGGAGCACCCAAAAAAATCAGCTTGTTTGCAGGTTTTTTTTTACCATAGTGTTCGCCTTGAGACCAGTAGCATCTAGTATTTACTTGGTTTGGATCCCACGCCTCACTTTTTAGATAAAACATTTTGAAAATCCTAGAGCCGCCTGTCTCCATCGGTCTCCTCAAACCCGGGATTTTCCTCTCTATAAGGTTTGTCTTCGACATTTGGGGTCAGTAATGGCTCTTCTCGTCGAAGGCTCAGAGAGTAGTCACCCTCACTGAGTCTCCGAGGTCTTCTTTTTGCACCGACTAGCTCAATTTGCGGAAGCTGGACTCCTGCACCCCGAAACCAATGAAGCTTTTGGACTCCCTCGCTATTCATACCCAGGCCGGCTTCACCGGGCATGGTAGCGGCACCTAGTCCCTTTAGTTGATCTCCGTATCCTTCCATCTCAACGTTGCCACCTAGGCCTGCCGTTTTAATCGTTATTATTGGGCGCCTTCTTCGTAGAGCACCTCCAGGTGCTCTAAATCACTAGGCCAGCCTCGGCCAAGGGTAAATCCCGAAGAGACGTCCTACTCACACCTTCCCTTAACTCCTGGAACCAAAATAACCGACGGCCGACCCTGGCCTCGGTGTTTCCTGGACGTCTTCTTCGTAGCGCACCTCCAGGTGCCTTAATTCTTCAGGCCGGGCTGGGCCAAGTACAAATCTCGGTGGTAAGTATTCGTAACCTCCTCCTATCTCCTTTAAAACAAAATAAACTGCCGGCCGTCCACGGCCTCGATGCTATTTGGGCAGCTTCTCCGTAGCGTAGCTCCACGTGCTCTAACTCTTCAGGCCAGCGTTGGCCGATGTTGTAATTCGGTAGGAAGCCTCCCTAGAGCTCCTGCTACGCCTATAAACTGAATAAAATGATGGCCGTCCACGGCCTTGGGCTTCCTTCCTCCAAGAGGCTCTTCAGCACCTCCAGGTGCTGTCACTCTTCCGGCCGACCTCGGCCCGCTCTCCAACCTTCGATAAAGGTTCCTCCGTGTCCTCCGACACCCGTTCCTGTTGAAATTACCGACGGCCGACCACGGCCTCGGTCTCTCCTTCCAACTTCCTTCTTCCAGCACTCCCAAGTGCTCCCAATCCCCAGGCCAACCTTGGCCTGCTACCAATCCTTGGTAGGTCCGTACTTCTTCCCTCTGGGCTCTCTCCTGAAGCTCTTCCAACCACGGCCCTCCACGGCCGTCCTTCCAAAACAACCTGGAGTTCTTCCTTTCCCCAGGCCGACGAGTCCTCCACTTCCAAGGTGCTGGCCGACCTGATCCTGTCTTCTACCACTCCCAAACTCCTGGGGAAACAGAGCGCCCGTCTCGCCTGACGCTTCAAGGCGGCAGCAGAACTGTTTCGTTACCTGAAACCAGAAGTTTACGATTTCTTTCCAAGTCCCGGGGCCGAAGATACTTTCGTAGACGGCCACTCACAGGACGCCACTTCAAACTCCAAAGGAAACACCAGGTTCAGTAAACTAGGCCCTAAGTCTCTTTGCGACCCAATCTACTCGATAACAAAAATAGGAATCCTATAAATCCAGCTTCAACCCAGAGTACGTTACTTAAACAAAAAAATAAAACAAAAATTAAACTTAAGTTTGCCGAAACTTAAACCTGGGAACGCCGACGACGGCAGAACCCGGTATCCAAGAGATCTGACCTCTTCAGAGTCTATCAGCCATCTCTTTCTATCTCTTAATTTTTCCGTTATTTATTGGATTCCGTAACACGCCACTGCCTAAAATAAGCAAAATATGACTTTTCTTACTTAAAAACCGAAAGACTAGCGAAGAACAGAGTTAAACATTGCTAGCTAAGCCTCTTTCCCAAAATCAGAAATATGTCTACAAAAGCAATCACTATCATCAATATTTTACTCCCTTAAAAAAAGTACGTTTCTGTGAGAGATCCACAAATAACTACACGTTTTTAAATAAGAATTGGTGTAATAAACTAGATATTCCTTTATATTTAATGTATGTCTCCTTCTATTACATAACAGACTAAACATTAATGTTTCAATGGTTTTTGGGCTATTAGGCCGGCGTCGATTGTCTGGTTGACTTGGCATTTCGCCAACACGAGCGGTTGGCATCTTCAGAAGTTGCTTCCTGGTTACCTACACACACAGTATGCGAACTACTGTGTGTGTAGTTCGCATACTGTCAACCAGGAAGCAACTTCCAGCCCAAAAACCATTGAAACATAAGACAATGGCCGCGAAAGCCTTTCACAGACTAATCATTAATTGATTGTTTTAACTGATTTGCCATATTAAAAAAAAAACAGTTTACATCTAAATAAATGCAATAAATAAAGTAGTTAAAAACATTTAGTTGCGCTACTGACTTTATAGCATCTATATTTTTGCTTTTCTTATTCAATAAAAAGATACTAATGTTTCCGGTTGTGCCTTTTTTACGTAACGATGTCGATAAAAGCCAGCAGGTTTAGTAGAGGACATTTTTTTATCAGATCTTAGATATAATATAATCATTGGTCGTATAGGGTTCAGTATCAGTAAAGATATCAGAATAGTTTCGAAAATTTAGACCAAGAATGTATGAATGTGCTTGACAACTTA
Source organism: Listronotus oregonensis (assembly GCA_019359885.1). NCBI lineage: Eukaryota > Metazoa > Arthropoda > Insecta > Coleoptera > Curculionidae > Listronotus > Listronotus oregonensis. Next base: position 1,014,484 of record JAHBCN010000090.1, read on the forward strand.
AATCTATCCATATTCAATTATTCTGGATTTTTTTTCTTTAAAAAAAAATGGCGGACGTTTAAAAACAAAGTTCAAAAATATACCTTTTTTCCGATATTCTTTTGATGCTATTTTTTTTAATCAAATTGTGGTCGCTTTTTGTAAAGAAAGCCTAAACAAAAAAATGCTTCAAGATTTATTTAAATCGAGCAAGTAGATTCGGAGATTAACTGTCCATCGGTTGAAAAAAGTGATTTCGAGAAAAACGCGTTTAAAGTTAGCCGAGTGAGCTGCAGCTGCGTAGAATACCTACGGCGGCGGCGAGCCGAGAGCGCACGCTCACTAAAGTCGAGGTATCTCATTTTTGGTTTTGAATTTTCATATAATATTTTAGGAAGTTATTTTTAAAATAAAATTGATTTGTCAAATTCTAATAGTAATATCTTAGTTAAAATGTCAAGTTTTACACCCGCTAAAATTATAGCGGTTTTACCTAAGTAAAACGGTTTTGTACCTTTCCTAACATATCCTTATTTTTTATCACCTATCTATTGTCACCAGTTTCACGAAAAGGGTTTTATATGTTTTACCCAACGTTACGCACTTGTTGGTAAGTGGTTAATAAAACTTAGTTATGAAATTACAAATAGGTTCGATTCAAGATTGCCAGACCATTACGATCCTACAGGCTCAAATTCCCTAAATTGTCACGTAATGGGTAATTAACTAGAAAAAATATAAAAGTTGTGCTTGTTTATTTTTAATATCTAAAAGGTACAGTAACAGCCATTAAATCTTGGGCAATTCTTCCCTTTTGTAAAATAGGCTTATGCCACCTTTTACTAAATATAAATACCTGTTAAAAAACCTAATAAAGAAACAGGTGTCCGTTGTCAGTGTCTAAAAATATTTTTTAAAATGCCAAACTTAACTTTGGATGAAAAATTATTAATTATTTATTATATTAAGCAGATAGGTTGGCCAGAAGGGGATGTGGCGGAAGAGCTTAACATGCAAAAGAGTACTATTCATTTTGTTAAAAAAAAATGACAGGAAACACACTCCTTTGAGAGAAGAGCTGGAAGTGGTCGCCCCTAACTATCGAATCAAGAACAAGATAATAATTTAGTTAATGTTTTGAGAAACCAACCATTTAAATCTGTAGTTACAGCAAAAACGGAAAACAATTACCCAGCATCGGTTCCGAATTGCGCTGCCACCCGGCAGCCTTAAAACCGTTTTTAAAAATGCAAATAAAGAACAACGCATTGGATTTGCTCTACAATTTTACTTAAAACCTCCGATTTTCTGGGAAAATATAATATTCACCGATGAAAAAGTGTTTCAGTCGTGCTACAATGGGATACTTAAGGTTAGTGATGGGATAATTCGAATTAAAAATAATCGATAATTCGATTATTGAAATTATTGCTATCATGCGATTATTCAGATTTAATTTGAATTACGAAAAATATCCTGATCCCACAGAATTGATAACGCCTCGCGAAAAAAAAATAACATGTAATAACGAATAAGATTTAATATTTTAACAGAAAAAGTATATATTTATGTAAATAAGGGGACAACTAATTATAAAAGGTAATTTTTACTTTACCGGGCTCACGGCCGATTTTATTAAAATTTTGTACAAAAGGGTTTTTGGGGCGCTTATCAGAATCTGAAGTCATATTTTGTCGGACTCTGCTAGTTTTTGAGTTATAACGCCCACTCGAACCTAACCTCACATCTGCACAAACTCCTAAAATTCCTCCTCTTAAAAAACTGATTACCCAAAATGGAAGATTTTATGGTAATATACTTATTATTTTATACGATAAATTTAATTTTACCTAATTTAACAAATATTTTTAATAAAAAAGCACAACAAGCGCTTCCCAAAAATATTTTTACTTTTATAAATGTCAACAAAATTGTCTAGGTATTTTAGACAATTTTATGTTGGTACACCATGGACCCCGAAACAATTTAATGCGCTTAATTTTTAAATTTAAATCGTGAAAAATAAAAATAATTCAAATTTATAAAGTGGGCCATTCAATTGTTTCGCGGGTCCCTGGCGTACCAACATAAAACAGTCTAAAATCTCTAGACAATTTTGTTGACATTTATAAAAGTAAAAATAATATTTTTGGAAGGCTTTATTTTTTTATTAAAAATATTTGTAAAATGAAGGTGAAATTAAATTTATCTTATAAAATAATAAGTGTATTTCGATAAAATCTTCCATTTTGGGAGACACCAGCAGAGTACGAAAAAATTTGACTTCAGATTCGTGATCAGCGTTTCAAAAATCCCCGGTATACAAAATTTCAATAAAATCGGCCGTGGGCCCGGTAAGTAAAAAATTACCATAAAAAATTATGGCGAATGGAAAATTTACCTACTAAAATAATTATAATAATAATAATAATATATATTATACAGTGTCAAAAAAGTCCAAAATCCCCGTTGACGAATTATTAAGGGGATCCCGGACTTTTATGACAAACTGTATATAATATTTAGTCTTTGTGTTTAGTTACATCGGAATCGAGTTACATATTTATTCAGAAATCAGGAATTTAAAATTCAAACGATTAAAAAATAAATTAATTATATAATTCGAATTATCAATTAATCCGATTATTGAAATCATTCAGAATTCAATAATTCGATTCTTAAAATAATCCGATTATGCCCATCACTACTTAAGGTATACAGGCCTTAAGGAACACGATTTGATGAAAAATATACCTAAAAGGACAGAAGTAGTGGGCGATTTTCGGTAATTAGTTAAGAAAATAAATAGGGAAATTCTGTTTAGGCCACAAAATGTAAACGAACTTAAGGATAAAATTTTAGAAACGTGGAATAAGTTACGAGTAAATCCGGACTACGCCCGGGCCTTGGTCCATTCGATGCCTGGAAGGCTAAACTCTGTCTTAGAAAAAAAACGGGGCCGCAATAAAATATTAAATTTGTTTGGAAGGATATTTAGGTTTATTTGAATTTATTAAATTGTTAATTAATTTATTAATTTGTTAGTTTTTATTTAATAAATATTTTCTTTTACCTTTTGCTTTATTTATAGTAATTAAAATTAAAACAAGGTAAAAACAGCGATTTACAAAAATTGGCAAAAGAGTCAAAATTTCCACAAATTTTGCCCAAAGAAAAATTTAAAGATTTTACTCCCTTTTTTGTGTGTTTTTAGGAATATTTTCTTAAATTACGAATAGAGGCAAAACGAAAATCAAAAATTTTTCTCGAAGTTTGACTGACCATTTATATTTTAAAAAACTTTTCTAAGTACTAAAATTACTAGGAAAAAAAATTAAATACATTTTTTACTTGAAAAAAAAGGTCCATTTATCAAATGCACAATCTCTCTAAACTCTTTAATATTTTTATACCCGAGCAAGTCAGCGTTTCCTTTGTAACGGGAACAAAGATTTAATTCTTAACGTGGAGGAGATGAATCCAGGATTACGTACCTTTACAGCTTTTTAAGGGTATACAAAAAGGATAAAGGATTAAGGAATTGAAAAGGGTAAGCCTGTAAAATCATAGGATATTTTCAGAACTTTATGATTTTCGGTGTCCAATTTTTAAACTTAAATAACGCCGAATTAAATGTACAAGAAAGGAAATAAAGAAAATAGAAAATGTCCAACACAATCTTTGACACAAAAAAAAACGGAAATCAAATATAATAGGTAAAAAATTTACCTGGAATAATTTATTATCATTATTAGGTCAGTTTAAAGTACGACAACCCTTTGTTAATTCAAGTAACTAAGACTAATAAAACCTTATTAAAAATTAACAACTTTCTTAATAACAAATTTAATTGTTAAAGTTAACTGGCATACAAGTATTTGATTTTTATTTCGCAATATTTTTCACCTCTCTATGAATATAGATTAAAAAGAGTCTCTAAGAGACTGACATTAGTTCACCAACATATTATATATTAAAAAATACGAATCCCTAAATGAACAGAAGTTAAAAATAAGAGACCTTTTACATAAACAATTTTCCAAAATAAACTGTCTTTTTCTGTAGAATAATAATGATAGACTAAGTTTTTGTATGCATCTTTAAATACATACTGATTAAATCAACATTAAAATTTAATTTTACTCGATCTTTTAACACTATCGTGAAACCAGGTCTTTTTAACCCTGGGTGATATGACCTCTGGTAGATTATTTTGCAAAAGACACAGTTTAACGTTTTTGGTTTTATACAAAAATACGTCATTTTCTCTATTAATGGTTCCATTTCCAAAACAGCTTCCTGCTCTTGTTACCTTCTTCACTTTGTCCACACCTTCATTCGTCGATTCTGTAAACTATGGATTTACACCAAGTTCCGGCCTACCGCACCAATGTGTGATTATTACAGGAAAAAATATAAACAATATATATATATATATATATATATATATATATATATATATATATATATATATATATATATATATATACATATATATGTATATATATATATATATATATATATATATATATATATATATATATATATATATATATATATATATATATATATATATATATAATATATATTATAAACTAACACTTTAAAATCAATCGTATAGAATAGTTTAAGTTGGGAAATTAATATGTTAATATTCTTTTATCTTTACATGCTGCTCAAGAAAATTGTAAATTGAAATAAATTTAATATTTTTAAAAAAATTTAAAAAGTAATTTTAACGATATTTAAATTTGTAAAATAAATGTTAAAAGTTAAACATTTACAAAAAATCAATCAAATTTAAATATCGACAATGATAATATTGAACCACACAAAAAAATTTTTACATTAATAGTTTGTACTGCTTTTTTTAACTAAATTAAAAATAAAGCCATACTTTTAAGCAAACTCGTGTTTTTAAACAATTCCAAACAAAACTGAAATGAATATTTTACGCCAACGTATCACAAGTCGCATGCTTGTGCCATTTTAAATTGGTGGGGGGACACAACTGTTATCTCCCCCCCCCTTTTTTATTCTTTTTTGGGAAGCCAACCCTATGCCAGTCTCTGCATATTACGGATTACTAAATGGTATCAAATATTAAGGTATTACTAAAAATGGTTCTTTTATAATGTTTTAGACCACCCAAAACAATTAGATGCTAAAAAGTTTTTAACCAGCAATTATTTTTTTTATAAAAAAACACAAGGCCAACTTAAACGCAGGCCATCCACATCAACCCAGTTCCTTTGAAGCCGACTTTGACTTAGTTCTCTGAACTTTCCGGGTAAAAGATTGGGGTTCCGCCTTGTTGCTTACATCTTGGCTCCAACGAGACGAGACTAAGTATATGAAAGAGGTGAATATTTTATGTTCACGAGGGAGATGAAATCTTAATAGTTAGGCGTATGTTAATGCAATGGCAAATTTACGTCCGATTCAATCCCCAGAAGGCACATTCTGTAGTTAGGGCTTTTCGGGGAAAATTTGGGTTTTTTCCTCTATCCATTAATAAAAATGGGTGTTTAAATATTTAAACTTACTTGGTCCGTTTACCAAAAAAAAAAAATAAGAATTTTTCCAGAATAGAATACGGTAAACCGAATTGGGGGACTTCACCCATGCGCCAACAGGATGAAAACTTTTTTTTTATCAAATATAATACGTAAATAAAAATATCGGCAATACTTAAAAACAATTTATAATAATATCATAAAAACACTATTAATTAAAAATGTTTTATTAAAATTATGTTTTGATTTAATATCGAGCAGAATACAAAAAAAAAAATATAACAAAAAAAATCACATTTAACCCCATTGCTATTTGTATTTATAAGCCATTTAATATGGGGAATTGCATTTTTTTGGGAATACTTTCTGGGCGAAGAAAAAAAAAAAGTCATTAAAAGGGAATTAATATTGCCTCTTTTTTTCATTTCCACTTATTAATTTTTAAATTTTAAATTTTTGTTCAAAAATAATAACTATATACAGAGTGGAGCTTTTTACATGTTCTTTAAATATATATATATATATATATATATATATATATATATATATATATATATATATATATATATATATATATATATAATTTAATAAATAATAATAGCAGTGGTCAAATAAAATTAACACATTCTATTGTAACTGATAAGAAATTTCCTTCTGGTTGAAATTTAAAATTATACTTTATTTGTTATCATGTTTACTTAGTATCCCATTGAAGGACAAGTTTTAAAAAAAGAAGATAAACAAAATATTTTACTTGTTTGTAAAAAATTTCAACTTAAAGTCGGTCAAAATAATAGCAGTTAGATTTGTTTCAGTTGCAAAAGTTTTTTTCCTTTAAAAGATTATTTAAAATAATCATCAGTATTTTTTTTAAATTATTACTTGTAATTTACAGTAATAAATAAAGTTTTAAATTACCATGTAATGGGAAGAAAAAACCCCCGTACTCCTAAAAAAACGTGAGTTAATAAAAAAATTGCAAAGAGAAGGAAAATCATATTTGCAGATTAAAAATAGAATGGAATGCTCAGCTAAGATGGTAGCAAATGATTTTAAGTGGAAAGCCAGTGCCTGAAACACGCGGCCGTAAGCGCAAACCACGCCAAGAGGGATTTTTTAACCGAACAGCGATGAACCTGTTTGCTTCATCTACAAAGCTTAAGGAGAGGAAACTAGGAGTACTAGAACTATAAGAAGACGCCCAAAAAAACAAAACCGAAAGCCAAAAACCCAAGGAAAGTACCCTTATTAAGTTAGAAACAAAGAAAAAGACGATTGGGTTTGCGAAAAATTATGTTAAATGGCTTTGACAAATGGCGCAACATTTATGGTCTGGCAATACATGTCGAAGAATTTACATTAGACGCCCTTTAGGTACTAAACGCTTCAATATACCGAAAAAACTGAAAAGATAGAGGGTCCAAAATTATGGTATGGGCAAGTTTTTCGTATTATAGTGTAGGGCCCATATTTTGATAAACCATAATGATTTTGCTAGTATTATGTAGATATTTTACGAAATATTATTCTGCCTTATGCAGAGGAGCAGATGCCAATTAAATGGGTTTGTATGCAGGACAATGACCAAAAACATCCCAGTCGGTCATGCAAATAATTTATGCAAGATGAGAAAATTAAGTCCCAGACTGCCCTGCACAAAGCCTGATCTTAACCCCATAGAGAATCTGGGGGGGTGATATTAAAGATGTCAGCACGTGAAAAACTTACAAATCAAGAGCAACTATGGTCTGTAATTCAAGATTCCTGGAATAACATTCCTATTACCAGGTATCAAGATTTGATTAATTTAAGACACGTCGGTGTGAAGCTGTAATTTCAATAAAATATTTACCATTAAGTACTATGTCAATTAAGACTAAAAAAAGAAAATTAATGGGGTTTTTAGATTCTAATATTTTTATATTCATTTAGAGAAACACTGTATTATTTTGTCCATCAAAATTCTACAATTTATTAAAAATATATTTCCCTTTCTACAATTTTGTTTCGTTTTTTGTATAACTCTATTTTTTTGTATGTCTAGGGGCAGTGTTATATCTTGTTTTTGGGATGAATAGAGGGATTTATATTTTATTTTCCTAGCACTGCTATTATTCTGTCCAAACTGTATATATATACAATGGATACCTCAGGTACCAAAGGTTACTAAACATTTTTAACCACTGTTATTCCGTCTCATGATGTTTGTTATTAGTGAAAAGTATATACGCCTAAGAAGCAGTTATAAAATTTTCACTTTTTAATGTACAACCAGAATCTTAGGATTAGATTAAACTCATTTACACTATCTTGCCCTTCTTTATCACAGTAACGCTGATAAGTACATAAAACTATCATACAATGTTTGAAATTTATTTTAAAAAATCGTGTTTTTATTTATTTACAAAGATTTTGGTAAAAATACAAAACTTCCAAAATATCGACCATTTAAATAGAAGGCAGTAAAGAGGCGCCATTATCTATTCTTTCCATATTATATCAGATGATATAAAATCTAATATTACTCAATAATTTTAAATATTTTATAGTAGTATCCTTTAATAACCAACAATTTTGTGCAAAAAGTAAAAAAACAGTGCACGTTGGAATTTGACATTTGATGATGTCAATTTTATATATAGTAAATAAAAGAATTATGGAAAACCGGCCCTGACCTACTATTCATTGCACAAATTCCGCGGGGCCAACCCCCCTATTCCCGCTGCCCTGCACGCCTGGACAATTTTGTTGAAGAACAGGCTTAAATAAGCATGGGAAAGGTGACATTTAATTTTAAAAATCTTAGTAAAAGTTTAAGAATGGCAATGAGTTTTCTTTTTGATTTCTTTATGGAAATTAATCCGTCTTTAATAAAGTCCTACTCTTAAAAGGCAAATTGCCAATGCCACTGCTGAATATCAGCCTGAAGGAGCTTTTAAAAACTGCCAAGCAGGAAAAAAATACAAAATTCTCTAAACCATTGCCTAAGCCTGAAGATAATAATTAATCAAATATAGTTAAACACTTCAATTAAATTCATTTTTTATATACTTGTGTTTTATTTGGTCACCTAGGAATTCTATATCTTATATATTGCCGTATACCTTATATATTGCCATTCCATATTCATGGTTCCTGTATTCGCGGCATATTTACTAAAACATATGCCCTGGCGAAAGAGCTTTATCAAGGATAAGATTTGTCACAGATTTTATCATTTTTAGCTTGTTCAATTCGACTTTGTGTGAGATATAATACAGCAAGAAAGTGACGATTCTGGTGTGCAGAATGGTTTGGCAATAAGAACTGCTTTGATTGTAATATCATCTGAATAAAAATTTTGATTTTTAAATAGGTCTATATTTATATTTCTGATGTTTACAGATACAGACTACTGATCGATGAGGGATTACTCTGATCAGGAGTCGGTAAGTGAACCGATCAGTAATTTGTAAACATCACTTACAGATTCGTACAAAAAGGCACTTTTATACAATACAAATTAAAGTGGAAATATTACATACGTCTCTCAAAAATGCTTAAAATTATTCATTAATTTTATAATAAAAATGACGGCAATAACCAAACAAAACTTTTAACGAAAAAGCACCATATTTGCCAAAGTAATTTATTTTTTAATAGTACCTTATAACGTTATTTATAACTTTTACAAAAAAAAAATGTAGGCACATACTATGAATAGCAATAAAGTACTAAAACAATTATCTTTAAAAATGACATCATTTGAAAGATATATTGTTTTAGATTATAAATAGTATATATTTCTAATTTATGTTAGTCAAGCATTTATATTTAGAAGGACATTTTTTAAAATTTACTTTATAAGCAAATTAGCATAAACAAACGTTTATTGTTTTTTCATTTACGAAATGTGTCGTAACAAAATGTTAAAAAGAATTACACAAATTTATTGATAAACTTGTGCAATTAAATCGGAAAATTCTACTACTTTCTGTAGTAATTATCATACCAAAAACACTTAAGTAAAGTAAGGGCCAAGTTTCTATTCAAAAGTCTTGGTCCCTTAATGTAATATGACTGAAAATTAGACCAATTTCTCTTTTGTTTATTCAGATTGGTAAACTTTAAAATATCCGTAAAATATCGATATTACTGTTCCTTTTTTGGGCGTTCCGAGTTAAAATAATAGTTTTTTGGTCGTCGCTTATTAGAGCGGGTGTCCAATAAGAGAAAATACGTTCACACGCTGCTAAGAAGACCACTGCGCCAGCTTTAAATAATGATACTAAAGTAATTAGAAATTATTTATGCGAAAATATATTTTTTTACTAAACAATTTTAAAAATTTCATTAAATAACGCCTACGACTTATGCATTCTTCTAAAATAGGCACCTTTTCCAAATTACTTTATAATAAATTTGGCTACATGCTTGTTTTTTCTTTTAACACTATTAGAAGGAGCAAGCGGAGAAATATCATTGTCTTATTTCTTGGAGCAGAAGTTGTAAAAAGCCATTACACTTTGTAGAAAGCAAGAAAAGGAAGCTTTCTTGTTAGTGGTCCGTAATTAATAAGGTGGACTGCTCTCCTTGGATAGAATTGAAAATGCCAAGACTTTTTATAAGTAATAGCATTTTCATATGAAAATACTACGAGTATTTCCAAGCAGGTTTTGAATTTGAATGTTTTGATGGCAAGATCTTGCAGTGCCAATCCAAAAGTAACTGAAAGTCATTGTTTTTTCACCTCTATTTTGTTCACTTTGTCTTCCTAAAAAAATTAGTTAACGTAATCTTTTTTTTAATAACTTTACATTTAAAGATTCACCTATAAACTACGTAATTCAATAGCTCGAAATTAGGGGTATTTTTTATAGTTTAAACCTTCACAACTATATAAAAAGCATCTAATTCACAACAACGGTCTATTAGAACAGACCTCGAGATCGTAAAATACTAGAAAGACCTTTGTATAAAGTACATTCTACAAGATTCTGTCGAAATTAAGAAATAAACAAAGTGGAAAGTTCAGTGTGTCTCTGAATCGGTGCAAAAAGAATGCACTTTCCTTTGTTTTAATAAGAAGTGCTTGAAAAAGATTTATACTGGCTAATTCTTTTAAGCAGAAGCCGTGAAAATACATAGAAAAGAGCGACAAGACCTTTAAGCTCAAGGATGGATAGAAAAAGATAATTAAGACGAAAGGCTGTTTTTGGATGGACCAAAACTATTAAAAGTTGTGGAAGATGCCATTTTTTAAACATGAAACTGTTTCCATGTTTGAAGAGCCTGAGTTTGGGGACACATCCAGGTCAAGTACTGACTGACTGACTCACTTATTGGCTCATAAAAAATAAGTGGCAGCTCCTGAAAACTGAACACTTTTTCTCGGGAAAGCCCTATCGTTTATTAAGGGGCTATTTAAAAAGTTTGCAATCTGGATTGAATTCTAAGTTTCGAGGTCATAATTGTATCAGAATTTTAAAATTCTTTTAGTTCAAAAGTTAAGACGTTCATACGAAAGGTTTTTCTTAAAATGAGTTCAGAAATTACCCCTTTGAATATTAGCATATCATTAAGAAACACCCAGTATATAAATAAATTAAAAAATATTAGAAAACAAATCAAGTAAAACATTTGATTTAATTAAATTAGATAAACTGATATAACGACCCCGAAAACTGTTCTTCCCCTTTTTTCCCCAAAAATTAAAAACAAAAAATCATTAGACATATCTTAGCTAGAAAAAAAAGGGGAAAAAAAAAAATTGGCCCCCCTTTTTTCATAAATCAAGTTTTTGGTTATTTTTAAAGTAACCCAAAAAAAAAAATGACTTTCATTTTCTTTGTTTTTTATAAAGAAGTAAGAAACATAAAAAAAAGTTTTTTTCCTTTTACACGCCAATTTTTAAAATAAATTAAAAAAAAATTGTAATTGCAGTTGTTCTTCAATACAAATTTTCAAACATTATCGAGTAACCATCAACTGAAATTATAATAAATTCAAGGTTTTTTTCACTTAACCGTATTGATTTAGGTCATCCTAAATTAACATGGACCAACTCAAACCACTGGGAAATCCTCCCAAAATATATAATTAGCAGGTGTTCATTACCATTGTCACATCATTTGCATTAAGTTTCGATAATGCGGTTAAAAATAAATGTTTAACAGGATTCGACGTCAAGCTGTCTAATGATATAAAAATTTGGTAATAAAATAGGAGATTACGGTCAATAAAACGATTTAATATTATGTTTACAGTTTTAGTTTAGTGTTTAAATAATAATTAACTATATTCGTAACTCTTTTTAGGTTTCAAAAAAAAAAATGATTAGTTAGTTACTAAAAATAAAAAATAATATTAAAAGTTTTATACCTAAAAGGCTAAATATTTTTAATAGATCATTTGAGTTAAGAGGGGGGTTCAAATATGGACCTTTATTATTTTTATTATATATAAATAATTAAGCTTTACATGATAAAAAAAAATATACAATTTTTGCGGATGAAACTATTTTATGAAATAACAAAAATACAAATTCTTTATATGATGAAATTAAATATTATGTAAAAAATCAAATCAATATGTAAATCTAACTTTTTTTTTAATACAGGGTGTCCTGATAAAGTCGTCCCCCGGCGATAATATAAAAAATATTTATGGTAAAACTAGCCTCGACAAAAAGCTGGAAATTATTTTTAAGTTTCTAATTTCAACGCTAGAGGGCGCAAAACTAAGAACAAAATTGAAAACACGGATTATTTAAAAAAAATTGCCATATTAAATTATGTTGTGGATAAATTTTTTACAAAATATGTAAAATAAGGAAACTTTTTTTCAAGCGTTTTTCCCTAACCTATCAAAAATGGGAAGAGGGGAGGAGCAAATGTACACTTAAAAAAAAATTAAATAACTTTTTGGCTTAACCGATTTTGATAAACTAGGTCTCGTTTGAAAGAGTTTTTACTAGGGCTTAAGATGAAATATTGGTTTATTATTTTTTTTGTTTTATCCCTAGAAACTGATTTATGTCAAAGATATAAATTTTGTCAATTTTTTTGAAAAATTTAAATACAACCTATAATTTTTTAAACCCATTAAAAAGAGCATAAAAAAGTAAAGAAACTAGTGGAAACTGCATTTCGATATCTCAATTAATTCTCGAATTATTGCCGAAAAACTGCATTACTCGTATCATTTTCTATTTTAAGCTGTCAGATAAACAACGCGGCGTTTCTATCAAGAAAGCCGAGACGTTAAAAATTACAGAAAACAGGGACGTCAAAAATGACAAGGGCATTGTTTGTCAAACCTGATAATTTAAAATTTAGTTCTTGATTATCGCAGTTCATCGTTATTATTATTAGTAGTAATGTTGTACCAACGAGGCATACGATATGGTCACCGTTTATTTTGAAATATTGCTGCAAGACAGTATGCCAGAAGATATTCTGCAAATGGCATTTTAATAAAAAGTGTTTAGACATTTGACAACCCGTTTAAGAGAAACTGGAAATGTGCATCCTATTCCAGCACAATAAAGATACAATTAGCCAGAGCCGGTAGATAATAATAAATTAGCTGTTATTATTCACGAGCCGTGTAATTATGACTGCTGTTATTTAATTGATGATAAACAAATAATAAGAATATTATTGATATTATTTAATATTCGTGGAAAAATAAATGGTTTTCGTTGTCATGGCATTCTCGATGAAAACGCCGCGTTGTTTATCTGACAATTTAAAATAGGAAATGATACGAGTAATGCAGTTTTTGGGTAATAAATCGAAAATTAATTAAGATATCGAAATGCAGTTTTTACCAGTTTTTTACTTTTTTATGCTCTTTTTAATAGGCTTATAATAATAATATCATTGTATTTAAATTTTTCGAAAAAATTGATAACATTTATAAATTTGACACAAATCAATCTCTAGGGATAAAACAAAAAAATAATTATACCAATATTTTATCTTAAGCTTTGATTAAAGCTCTTTTAAACGAGACCTAGTTTTTACAAGTAAGTGTTGGTAGCATCAAGAATATTATCCGTTTCCTTCTGCATTACTGAAAAGTTTGCCCCAGATGGGTACCCAGATTGCTGACAATGAAACAAAAACAGCGATGTGCTAAAGTCTCTACAACTGCATTTTTATATTCCAGATTCATCTGCAACGATTTTTGGGTTTACCATTTTACTCCAGGAAAAAGCAAAGGTTGTACCTTGGCCACTGCCTTTTGGGACAGCGATGAATTATTTAGAATTAAAAAACTACATTGTTTTAATTAGTTAATTAGTTTCTCTTTCAATTAACGCCGAGTTTTTTTTTTTTTATCAATTTTTAATATATTTATTAGCTAATTCCTAAATAGAAAAAGGAAAAAGTGCCTATTGACTACAAAAATGCACCCGAAAATAAGCATTAAGAGGTTCTTCCACATTCACCTCATAGTTAGGATTTATTTCCATGTAATTTTTATTTATTTGGACCGCTGAAAAAGACATTGGGCGGCTTAAAATTTCAAAAGGATTGAAATGTTGCCAAGATTTTATAGGGGTAGCTTTGCGCCCAATCAAATTTTTTTATAAAAGTAGCTTTAGAATATACCAACAGAAATGGTAAAAGTGCATAGTAGTCATAAAGATACTACTTAGCATAAATAAAATGTTTTATGTTATGCAGATATAAAACAAAAAATAAATTTGCAAAAACTCGTTAAACGGTAAAAGGTAGTTTAAGGTTTAATAAAATATACATTTTACAATATTTTAAATATGAGTTACAAACCAGTATTGTAGGAACATTTAAATAATTCAACCATTTTCATACCAAAATATATTGACTTAGTATGTATTAAATTAGATAAGAGTTCATTAATTTTGACAATGCTTAAATTTATTGACTTGTATATATTTAAATTTTTGCGGTGAGAAACAAAAGATAACTTATTAAAAAAAAAAGATCAAGGTACTGTTCATCTTAAATCGGTTAATAGGAATTTTATTGAAAATTCCAGTTATTTTTGGGGTTCCCTACCTCAAAAAAAGACGAAGGCGGGAATAAACACATCTTAAGTAACATTTAGGAGAATTTTTCTGTAAATTTTTAACAATATAGTCCATTGAATTATATTGCATTAATTAGGGTCACCACTTTATTAAAGTTTGCAAATAACAGTGTTGCCAAAGTGATAAATAATTATTACTACTTGGCCAGGACATTAGCTAGTGGGTAAATGCGAAGGAGCCCCAAATGAAGCAGCGGCATTGTCGTGTTGTCATGGCAACCGTGACGTATGTTGCATATTTCAGGCTTTAGTCTTCATTTACACAATTCAGATCTGCCTATCCGGTACCGGATAGTCAGTTACAAAATATATGAAGTCTTATGAGAGCTTTTACACATAGGGTAGGTAGGTTTAAAGTGAGTGGGTATAACACCCTTCCACCGCGACCGATCGGTCTATTCTTAAAAATCAAGTTGATATTCGATCGGGTCAAGCCAAAAAAGGAGGCCGCCCCGCTAAATTTTTGAGGGGGGACTAACCAAAACCCTATCGTATGTAGAGGCTTTAGGGTTTAAAAAATCACATTATTACACAAATTAAAGTAAACAAACAACATTAATATTTGTTCATTCCCCTTATTAAAGGGTGAATTTTAAAAACTATACCATTTTGTGGAAAGACGAACGTGTGATTATGTTAGGCTTTAAAGGGAAACCCGTTGTGGTTAGTTCTGTTGTAACTGGTTCCTTAACCTAACATAATCACATGTTCTTAATAAAAATTTCAATATTAATGTGTTTTTTTATTTTAATTCGTGTAATAATGTGAAGAAATCTAAGCAAGACACCCCGGTAGTTGTACTTAGGTCACTTTGGATTTGTGTAAAAAAAAACATGTTTTGTTGGCTCAAATTTGCTGCGGCTCCTGCTTGACGATAGCACTGATGATGGTTTTACCGAAAGCGCTCTGCTAGGATTTTTAAATAAAATTTGCACGAAATACAAAGTCTCTTCATTCCTAATCATTTATTAGCTATTGACTCCTATACAGGTAAGCGTAAAATAAATATTTGTTTATATTTCTTTGTCACTCATTGTATTACCTCCGAGGTTGTCATCACGTAATGCAAGATTGATTAATGTCAGAGCTTTGTTGACAATTAATTTAAAAAATAACTAAATACTCTTAATGTAATTTGCTAATATTGGCATAGTACAAATTATAAAAAAATAATAATTTTAGGCCAAGATCAACCACTAAAATTAAATAATGAAATAAATATTGAATTATTATGGCATAAATTTACCGATTTGATAAAGATGAATATAACAATATTTTTTATAATCTTTTATAATTTAATGCCGTATGAAAATTAGCATTACTATTCACTATTTCCCAAAGTTATTAATATTTTAATTCATAATTTCAAATACAAACGTCAGGTATCAAAAAAATAGGAAAAATACTGCTCCGTGGAACGCAAATAATGAAAACTTGTTTTGGAATTTGCTAATTTGATTTTTGTCAATTTACCTCCGAAATTTGTTTAGGCAATATTATCTAACCTTACATCGACAATTATGGTCTGTTTAATTAAGTTAAAGACTTGATTTCCTATTATGACATTTAGTTACCTAAAACAAAGTTTACCAGATAATTATATTAAATTATTCGGCATATGTTAACAAAATTAAAAAAAAAGGACAACTGTGTAATTAAGGTAAAACGTGATTGGGAAATATAGTTTTTTTAATTTTTATACCAAAATGTGTAATTTTTTTAAAATTATGTCAATATTATCTAATTCTTAAAAAAAAGCAATATGTTATTCAATTAATTATACAGGGTCTTTAGAGAAACCGTAAACAATTGAGTAAAGAAAAATTTTATTTGAAATTTGCAAAAAGTTTTTTCCCCCCCAGAGAATATCTAAGTTTTTTAAAGCGAATTCCTAATTTGTACTTTTTCGTAAATTTTATCAATTTTTATCGTCAAATTTGAAGTTTCCAAAATTATCTATGGTTTTTTAAAAGGTATGGTTTTTTTAAAGGACAACTGCGTAATTAAGGTAGTCATCAGAGGTAAAACGTGATTGGGAAATATAGTTTTTTTTAATTTTTATACCAAAATGTGTAATTTTTTAATAATTATGTCAATATCATCTAATTCTTAAAAAAACATTTATGGAATTTGCAAAAAAGTTTTTTTCCCCCCCCCAGAGAATATCTAAGTTTTTTAAAGCGAATTCCTAATTTGTACTTTTTCGTAATTTCATCAAATTTTATCGTCAAATTTGAAGTTCCGCAAAATTATCTATGGTTTTTTAAAAACCATAGCCCGTTAGACCTTTTTCACTTAACGATCTTCTTACGCCACTATTTCAGATGCCTTAAATTTTAAGAAAAATAGAGATTTTTGCGTAATTTAGGATTTCACGATTAAATTTGATCAAATTTATGAAATAAATATAAATAAAAAATTGGCTTTTCAAACTTAGATTTTCTCAGAGGGCGGGATGCGGGTAAAAAAATCAACTTTTTTTCGCAAAATGAACATTTTCTTTACGAAAGTGTTCCCCTTGACCATCTGGTATATACGGGGTGTCCCAGAATATGTAGGCAATCTTTTAGAACCCAATAGAAAACCTAAAAATATTATGACAAGTTTCCATAAACTTTTTTCCTACAAGCCTTCCCTACGGAGATACAGGTACATAACGGACGCTCCTGGAAATCGTTTTTGTTTAAATAATTTTTAAAATACTAGGCAAAATTTATTATTTTTTAATATGATGGTTACTAGATGAGAAGATGAGTCTTCTTAAAATGGACCCATTAAATCATATTTGGCTTATTTAGTTTGCCAGGGACGGACTAGCTCTGACACAATAATAGCAATTTTTGTAACCCCCTGTATGATAAAGACTTAACAATAATATTTTTGTATAGCTTTAAGCCCAAAAAAAAGGTGTTCTTGATTACGAGAAATAAAATCTCATGATTTTTTTTACATTATACAGGTGTTTTCTAATTGTACGTCAATATTTGGGACAGCCATTTTTGGGTGCATTTTAAGAAGAAAACTTCATATGAACGTATGTCCTAAATGCCTTAATTTTTGAGATACAGGGTGATAAAATTTTAAAAAATAAATCATTTATTGTTAATATCTGTAATACCATTTTAGAGATTTTAATAAAATTTGGCATAAATGTACTATGTATCAAGAAGTATTTTTAAGTGTAACACATTTTTTTTATTTCCACCAGTGGCGTTCGTACAGAATTTGACCTGCCTATTTTGGCAAATAAAAAAATGTGGTACACTAAAAAATGCTTCTTGATACATAGTACTCATATGCCAAATTTCATTTAAATATTCAAAGTGGTATTACAGATATTAATAATAAATGATTTATTTCTTAAAATTTTACCACCCTGTCTCTGAAAAGTTAAGAAGTTTAGGACATACGTTCATATAAAGTTTTCTTTTTAAAATGAACCCTAAAATTGTCTTCTTAAATATTGACGTAAAATTAGAAAACACCCTGTATAATGTAAAAATAATACCAACCATAATATTTTATTTCTTGTAAACAGTTAATTTTATCGATGTTAATCAAGAATACCTTTTTTTTTTTTAGTTTGGGGTTAAGGCTATCCAAAAATAATATTGTTGAGCCTTTATCATATAGGGTGTTAAAAGAATTGCTATTATTGTGTCAGAGCTAATCCGTCCCTGGGAAACTAAATAAGCCAAATATGATTTAATGGGTTCATTTTAATAAGACTTATCTAGTAACCATCATATTAAAAAAATACTAAATTACGTCTATAATTTTAAAAGTTATTAAAAAAAAAAAGATTTCCAGGGGCGTCCGTTATGTACCTGTATCTCCATAGGGAAGGCTTGTAGGAAAAAAGTTTATGGAAACTTGTCATAATATTTATAAGTTTTCTTTTAGATTCCGAGAGATTACCACATATTCTGGGACATCCTGTATTTGGTGTAGGTCCAATGTCTCACTTTTTAGATATATTTTCTTAAATCCTAGCTACGCCGTTGCCTGTATAATAAAAATAATTTTTTTAGTGATATCTGTACATTATATTTTTTATTTAAAATACTCTTTTTTATATATTTGTTATATAATATTTACAATATTTAATGCAAAAATATATAAAATACATAAATTTAAAATATTTAGATGAAAGTACTTTACTATGTTAAATAAGTATTAACCTATGTCAAAGAAGAGCAATTGAGTTGTATGACATTTTCAAAGTTTTTGGGGTCAAGAAATTTAAAAATTATATACTTGTTTCTATGACAGTAAGATGTATTTAAAACAGGATGAGGTTAATAATTTTTAATAATTTTATCATTTTTTTTTGTTTGTTTAAATTGAGCTTGACCTTATTTCATATATCTATCATTTTTATAAAAAAGTAAGGTGGGGAAAGCAAGAACTTATTTATTAAATAATTTGATTTTTATTTATTTTTGGTGTAAAAAACAATAAAAAAGGTTTTTTTAAAAACGATCTTGTAGTCTTAACAAATAGGTATATGTGGAAAAAATTGTATAATATAACTTCATCTGGTCGTGAAAAAACTTTAAAGGTTATAGGTGGTATTCAAGACCAATGCAGTACCTTACAACGAAAAGTTTTAAATTTTTATGTATTTTTCAGGTTATTATTATAATTTAAGAAACCAAAAATAATATTTAAAAAAACGAATAATAATTTATGAGCTTAATTTTAAGCTTGTTTTTGGATTTCTTAAAATTCTAAAATTATTTATTAAATGTAAAAAACCTTAAAAAAAAACTAAAAAATGAATTGTATTTACAGACAAAAAATAATAAAATTTTATGCAATAATTTGAATGCTCTTAATATTTTTCTTTAATTATTTAAGTATTTAATAAATAACTAGTAAATATACTTAGAAATATAACTTATCTTTTTTAAATTTTAAAAAGGTAAACTTAAAAAATGTTTTTATATCTTAAAAAAAAATACCTGTGTAATTTTCTTCATTTTTTTTGACAATAATAACTTATAGTTCACTTAAACACTAAAACCTAATTTGGACCACTAAATTACACTAAAAAATATTTGTACACATTAAGGCAGTGATTAGAGTTTTTACTATTCCCCGGAACAGAGATAAATTTTCAGAGTCTTTAAGCTTTTATGTTACCTCCCGCCACAGGTCAGGATTTACCTTAAAAATATTAATTTCCTTGAGTTTGCAGGCATAGAGTTCTATTTTTATAGCAACTATTTCCGGAACCTTGCAAAGATATTAATTTGGTTTTAAACCTATATTTTTACACATTCCCTACTATGACAATAAAAAAACATCAATAGTAATAGAAGAGACAAAAAAAACAAGAACGCCAAAATATATACCACAATTAAAAATTTGTTTTTCAATTTGCCAATATGCAATAATAAAAAAAGTATTTTTGATTTTTTTTAAATATGGCAATTCTGTCGAAAGTTGCAGCAACACCGATTTCGACCAAGTTTGTTATACGGAGGTTTTTTTGTAGGTAAAAATCAGAAATTGTACAAAAAGAAGGAGGAATAGTGAATATAGGGCTAATTTGATTTTTAGTTTGATGATGGATTTTTCAAAAATGAAACGTTTTCTTTCTTTAATTTGTGACCACCCACAAAAATAATTAACAAAACCTTATTTATTTTTGTCTTAAATTAAATTTTTCATTTAATTCTAAATTTATTCAAAAAAAA
This sequence comes from Listronotus oregonensis, assembly GCA_019359885.1. Lineage (NCBI taxonomy): Eukaryota > Metazoa > Arthropoda > Insecta > Coleoptera > Curculionidae > Listronotus > Listronotus oregonensis. Next base: position 1,034,738 of record JAHBCN010000090.1, read on the forward strand.
TGGGTTTTTGTAAAAATTGGGTTTTAAACATTTTTTTAAAAAAAAAAATCAATATCCTGTAACCCTTAAAATCGAATTGCAAAGTTGCTTAGTAACAATTTTAATTTGCCTGACCATCCCCAAAAAATTCAGAAATTTTGGAAAACATAAACAATATTCAAGGCAAAAGTAAAGAAAAATAAATAAAAATTTGTATATATATATATATATATATATATATATATATATATATATATATATATATATATATATATATATATATATATTATATATATATATATATATATATATATATATATATATATATATATATATATATATATATATATATATATATATATATATATATATATATATATTTAATTTTATGACAGCTAAAGGTTTGTTCAAGCTAGTGCTAGGTATGTGGTGTCTGTAAATGATATTTTTTTTGGTCGAAAATCTCCTCATGCGAGACGTCCAAAATTCGTGTTTTTTTTTTGAAAAGTGTTCTTTACGGCTTGATCCACTGTGCAATAATCGTCTACGAATTGTGTTTATTTCTGCCTTTGCGTTGAAAACCAAAGGAAACAGGCCTATTTATAGGAGTAAGACAACAATTCATATTTTTTATTTTTTTGTGTTTAGCTTTATTAGTTTAGAACAAAAACTCGATCTAAAAAATAATGGACATCCAACGCCAATAGCAAACATTGTGCAAACAGACAAAGTATAAAAGTAAGCAATTTTTTTACCCGTAAATTGGACAAACATATTTATGAGAAAGATTTGTGGATTGGTGAATGAAAGAAAAAAAATTTTTTTTTTCTTTCATCTGTTCATTATTTGGGTGATCTAAACAATAGTCCCAAGCATAAAGACAATCTAGTTAGTTTTAAAGATCTAAAAAAAAAAAATATTTTGTCATGTATTAACAAGGCAAATTTGTCATATACTGCCAAAAATTAGGGACGTTTTGAATTTTAATTAAAAAGTAATTGAAGTTTATTGCTAATAAAAAAAAAATACACTAATGCCAAAAATAGACTGGATATGTATCTGATTATATAATATAATAATCTCTACCTATTAACTCGTTGCCAATAACAATACATGAAGAACGACGACAAAATAGAATTACTAATATCCTTGACAACTCTTCTCATTAGTTATGTTCTAATAAAAATGCTTTTTAACTTTAACAAAAAGAGGTCTTATTTTTTTTCGGACATTTTTTTTATACTTAGTTCCCAAAAAAAAAACTCATTTAAAAAAATAATTCTTTAATATTTGTTTTTCTTTCTGTCATGCAAAAATTCAAATTTAACTTAGTTT